>JAPYYV010003143.1:0-74355 GCA_030522625.1 Copidosoma aretas
TCAAGGTTGGCTGAATATCAAGTGCTCCTGACAACATGTAAAAAAAATCAAATTTTATAATAACTGATATCAATATTTGAGAAAAAGAAAAATTTTTTCATTTTACAATGTTCTTCTGCTGCCGCAAGAATAACTAAGTTGGCTCTTCTGAGGCAGAAAATAGAATACGTTAATTACGCATAAAATTACTTACACATAATTATCTATTTTATACCAATAATGATTAAAATATCAAAACTTTATAGTTTACACTATATAAAAAAAATATATAAAATATTTAAATAACTTTATCAATGTCACTTTAATTTATTGAATGACAAAACAATGAAAAATACGATCATGTTAGTATGTAAAATTAAATACAGTAATATACGATCATTAAAGAAATTTTTGAGCAAATTGAATCTTTAAAGTTCTTTAAGTTGCAAATTCCATTGTTCGTGAACTATCCAGCGGATCAAATAAAGTTTATGACTTCTACTTATACATAACCTAAACTATGTTTTTATGAATGTCAAGTAGTTATCAGTGAGTCTACAGTTTGTACTATAACTATATTGTTGTCTGTCAAATGTGGCTGACCCAATGTCAACGAATTTATTCGCTTGCATTTATGCATTTCTTGCTCTCCCACACTATATTCATTGCTCTTTTTATTCGCGTTAATATTAATTTTTAAAACCGTGGCGAATTGAACAGAAACGAAAAAAATCTTAAAGACATATTTTAACACAAAGAAAGGTTTTTGAGCAAAAAATAATGGCACCATTATCAAAAGCAGGTCGAAACATATCGATTTTTATTATTTAATTGTGTTTTTTTAGATTTTTCCCAATCCTTAAGAGGGAGTTGAACACAGTGTGCTCGATCAAAAATTTGCCTCACACGCAAGGTGGCCCGATCTCGCTGGACCCTTTTATATACGGAAGCTGAAGGCGGGCTAGGTAGGCATGGATTTTGGAATAAGAAAGTAAAGAGAAAGGGGAAAAAATAGATCTAGATTTACAAGTATCATGCTCGGTTTAAATGCAAACGTACCAGAATAGATATACCAAATGGAGGCGGGAAGGGTTATACTAGAAATAGACATATGAAAATGAAAATAAATTTACTTTTGGCACATAAAAAAAATATACAAGATCAGGTGGCCTCAATAATGACTTATCAAAGAATTAAAGGAATTAATCAATAAATATGATACAAAATAGAAAAAAAAAAAAGCTATGCATGAATAAGTGGAGGATTGGATAACGATAGGACTTATAAAAAGAACAATGAAGAAAAAAAAAATTGACAAAATCAAAGATAATTTTATATAGGAACGAAAGGCTTTTGTCAATTAGCAAAAATGAGAAAAATATATGATAATTGACATTTTTATCATCTGCTGAATGTAAAAAAAAAAATCCGAGAGAAAAGTAAAGCAAAAATAATAAGATATTGGTGAGTTTAGATGTTTTTAAGTGATAAACTATGGATCAACAAAAATAGAACAAAATATACAAAGCTTACATTGCTATGTAACGAGGAAAAAAAAAAAATTATACGAATTATTATTGATAAATTCAGTCAGCGATATAAGTTTTAAAGATAATGGAGAGATATGCTGGAGGAAGCTAATTCATATGAAAATATAAGATATTTATGTAGGTAAATAAGGCACGACAGTAAAGATTAAAAGTTCGGATATATATTATGCGTTATAAATTATGATAATGCGTAAATGTAAAAAGAAATTATAACAAGTTTTAGTATGTATAATCAATTACAAAAGTTACTAAATTGAATATAATGTTAGAACTAATATAAAAAGATAGGAATTTTGAATAGTTATGAAACAAAAAATGTAAATGTAGAAGTTTATAAAAATCAATTTATGACATTAATAAAAATAAAATAATCATTTAACATTTATAAATATGAAGAAAAAATTTTAAAATGATATATTATTATAAACTTGTACCGACAATTACTTCTAAAATGACCAATGATAACAAACAAAGGCTTATAATCACTTCTTTGATAATAATGATTGCGTAAATATTGTATTCATATACATAATAATCAAAATTAACCTTAAATACCAATTAAAGTCATTATTAGTATTAAATTATTAACAATTATCTAATAAATAAGTAGACTAAATTCGTGTATTGACTATATCTCTTCAAATTTTTAGCGAATTTTTATAAGATCACTTTGGCTATCTAAGTGTGTACGCATATTTGTGTATTAAAAAATAAACTTTTTCATCCATTTTGCAGACATGAGAATAGAAATATTGAAATTTGAGGGTTGGCGTGGGGAGCGCGCAGGCGTGCGAATCCCCACTTGTAAATATATATATATATATATATATATATATATTAATGCATTTATGCAGGAAGCGTGCACAAATGCATATTTTAGGTGGACACCCTAACGAAGGGATAGTAATGGAGCTTATAGATAAGATGATCGTCTTCAAAAGGAATGGTTAAGTCCTGACAAGAACTGGTGGGACTTTTTTTGTCTTGCCGCTGTGTCTCATTAACACGTTGGTTGGAGCTGGAGCTTAGCACAAGCTTGTGTTCGGTTTCGCGAACTTTTCCCTTACTCTGTTCGATTTTGACCTGTGTCTGGTTGCTTCGAGCAGAGCCTGATGATTAAGTTCACCTTTTATGATTTGGTTTCAGAAAGGGGTTTACTTGAACCCGAGCAATACGAAAGAGCTGTCGAACTTCTCACCAAGTCTGGGAAAATCAAACTAAGTCCTGATCTATTTACAATCTTAGATACCAGTACACTGGCGTCGGTCTTCGCGAAGTCAGTCTCTGTAGCTGACAAAAAGGCCGAGACTACTGTTAGGACTGTGGCTGCTGTGACTGAGTCTTATTCTTTTGATATCATTGGGACTGCTGCGCAGGAGAGGTAGAAGGAGGAACCGGTTGAGACTAGGACGAAGCCGAAAGAGATAGTGCCTATACCAAATATAAATCTAAGACTGTGTAAAGCAAATGAAAAATACTGAGGTGAGAATTTTTCAGAACTCTTAAACATAGCGTCATCAAGCATTAAATCACACCAAGCAGTCAATCGTGCTATGCATTTTTAGATGGACCTTAATAGAGATGGATATGTTTTAAGATCTACAGTTATAAATGACTTTAATAAAAATAAGACTACACCAGCTGAACCAAACTACAAACATGTTTCAGCACTCGATGAGAAAATCACGTCGCTTATCCATTGTGTTGACCTCCTTGCTTGTAGTTGTTATGAGTTTTGGTATGATCTTAGCTAATCCCAAAACAAGATCGCTCGAGAGATCAAGAGCGTAAAAAAAAAGGTGAAGTAGAAGCTTGCCGGCCAAGACCAGACGCGCTGTCAAGTCCTTGTCGGATCAGATGCTATTGCTTCCGATTATACAAATAAGCAGAGACAGGCAAATCAGGTGAAAAATAAAATGCTTTTCAATTTAACATTTAAACTGCCAACACAGGATGAAAGATTCCCTAACCTATGTTTGAATAAACCATTCAATTAAGTGACTAAAAACGTGACCAACATTTTGACTCATTTAGCCTGCGAGAGATTGCAATTAGAAAATGCGATGAAAGACCTGTCGATACATACAATTATAGATTGAATGAGCAAACACCACTTGAATTGTTCCTTGATAAATCAATATCCGAATTACGAGCGACAGATTTAGCATATGTAATTAATGAAACAATCAAACCACCTCACTGCGGGACTGACGAAGTAACAGAAAAACACAAGGTTCTCGTTCGAAATATTTTAATTAATAGAATTAGTAAAGATTATTATGTAAAAACAATACATATTTTAGATCCGTTTGAACTGCTAGCTTAAATGTAAGAATTAAAACGCAGTTAATCCAATCCAACCACAAACGCGATCAGGAAGAAATTGTACAGAATACAATACAATCTTAATAAAGAGACTGATTCGGAATTCTATGACCGATTTGAAGACATAGTGAGACAGTTTAACAACAACGCAAAAAAAGCACTAACATAAGATGAAAAGTGCGACGAATTCTACAATACTGTTGTCGGAGCAGTTCAAGACCTATCAATTGTTAACATTGTAAAAAAAAGCAACGATAAACGAGAACTAAATTATAATGATTTAAAAAGTTCTTTGTCGATGCCGAAAATCGTCGAACCACCCAGAGACAGAAAAAGAGACCGGTGACCGCTCATCAAGTAGAACCAAAGTCACGTAACAGTGACCGTTGCTTCAATTGTGACGCTACCAGACACTATTCTTACGAATGTAAGACGAAGGATGTGAAGAAGCAATGCCACCGATGTCAGATCTTCTTCACGAAAGTGATGGAGCACAAGACCACCTGTAAAGGTAAACCTAACGTTAAAAAACAATTATAAAAATCAAAGCTAGGCTTTTAAACGTCGTAGCGGGAATGATAGAACAGACAGTCACAACTCCAGATCTTATTATAATAATAATTAGCGCAAAAATGACTCATAAAAGGGAAATGGTCTAAGGAAGGGAAATCCAATAATAACAAAAACAACTACAAACCCTAAAAAAATAAGTCCCCGAACAAATAAAAACAGTAACAACAAAAGTAAGTCTGAATCTAAAGATGTGACGGCTTCATCTCTGTTCTCTTGTCCAGCTGGCATCCACGAAACTTTAGACCCAGACTGTAAAAATTTCATTAACTTTATCGCTGATTCAGGAGCGACCGAGCACTGAGTTGATTCTAAGCTTTACTTTAATAAATTTGACAAAAACAATTCTATCATAATTAATTGTGTAAATGGAGACCCAGCAGCAGACCTAAGAACAGTGGAAGAAGGTGTGATTACAGCCACTAATAAAAATAGTGTGGTGAGACTAAATAATGTTATTTTTGCTGAAAATCTGATATCTTTTAGAAAAGTTGTAGAGTCTGGCTTAACTGTACATTTAGATGATAATAATATTGTTGTTTATGATTCTAAATCAAGTAAAATACTCCTGTTCGGAAAGTATATTGAACTCTATTAGGTTATAGAACTAGAAGTTGACAATGAGAAAAATAAGACTTGAAAAAACATGGGAAATAAAAGAAAACTAGCTCATCTAGTGACGGATCACTGCAAATGGTCAAGATACGAGATGCGCAGTGTGACAGCAAAAACTAATATAAATACCAAAAATTTCGAAAATGATTCTGAAAATGAGAAAATTAATAACATTAGTTTAATTGGTGAGATGACAGAAGGGATGGACAAAAACGTGACAGACAGCGACAGAGCTGAAATGGTCTGTAAATGCTCACTTTACGATAGAAAATTGAGTGACCCTACTAAACGTAAATATTAGAAATTATCGACTAGCCAGAGCCCGTTTGCAAGTAATTATAAAAGATTGAATAAAGACAACACAGCTTTGCTGTGGCACGTAACATTAGGTCACGCATCGCTAAAATACCGAAGAAAATTCAAAGAGAAACTTTATGACATTTAAGACATTAATAACGTTAAATTCGATAAGTCTATCTTATGATGTAATTTCTGTTGAATCTCAAAAATTAACAGACTGCACTTTAGGAACACAAGAACAAAATCAAGGAGACCGTTAGATATAATTAATTCTTATCTTATGGGACCGATAAGCTCAGTGGCCTACCTAAAGGGTTACAAATTTATACTCGTCTTGAGAAACGATTTTTCGAGATTGACACTTGCCTACCCCATGCGATCCGAAAGCGATACGAGTTCGTGCTTAGAGAGGTCTGTAAGAAAAGCCAGAAATTTTGTGGGCTATGATGCCAAGGTATGCTACCTAAGAACATATGAAGGGACTGAATCAACTGGAGGACACACTCAGGAGATTCTGGTTCTTTTGGATGCTGAACTACAAGTAGCCAGCCCAGACACCCCAGAATTATATGGTAAGCCCGAGCGACTGAACAAAACTATTCAATAGAAGACTAGAGCATATATGTATGACTCTGGATTACCTAAAAATATGTGGGCCTTGGCTCTAACGGCTGCAGTTCATGCATACAATAGAACTCCGCACAAATCTATAGACATGGAGATCCCACTTTAAAAGTCTGCCGCTAACCAGAATTTTGATATAAGACAGCTGAAAAGATTTGGCTTTGTAGCCTACGTTACGGTACAAAGAAAAACAGGACCGAAATTTGGATTCGTGGTACAACGAACAGTACTTGTAGGTGACACGCTTACTAGATATACTGTACTGAAACCAGAGACCAGTAAATTATACGGAAGCAGAGATATAAGATTTAACGAGAGACTGGTCTACAAGGACATATATAAAAAAAAATAGTATAAGAGACTAGCAATACGTCTCTGAGCCTATTAATCGCAATCATTGGTTAGTGAAATTTGCTGAAGACAAAGCATACGAGTTCAGGAGATCAGATGAAGAGAAACAAATTAAGAGAGGAAGGGGAAGACATCGTAGAATTCCTCAAATCACTAAAACTGCATTAAGTAGAGAGACTGCGATAACCAGCGTATCTGTACTCGATTCCAGTCTCTCTCAAATGTAATTAGCAACAGACTTAAACAACAAGATTGCCTTTGGCACAGATGATCTTCAAGAAGAAGCTACATGACATTATAATGAGATTTCTTGAGTTCATGATGAGTTATCTCACGCTTTGCTGGCAAAAATCCAAAAGGATTCATGAAACGTCAAAGAATTCATGAACTTGTATAAAAGGAGTGACTGTAAGTTAGCCATTGATGAAGAACTTAAATCAATACACAAATATACGGTATGGGACGATTAAAAGAATTTGGGGCTGTACTAGGACCGTCAAATACAAAGTGAGACTTGTAATCAGAGGATTTAATGATAAGAACTCTTATGATTTACAAGAGATTTAGTGCTGTAAAAAAGTCAATCGCAGGAAGGAGTGTTGGATATATATACATATTTGTACTGCGTGCCCGTCTCTTCGATGGTTAGGCTAGGTGATCCTTTGCGACTTACTATATTTATGTACAGACACGGACAGTTGTAGTCTGTACTTTGTCTTGTGCACATGTTTCCGTGCATATCAAATAAAACTTTGTTTTTTATTAAAACTGTGTGTATCTTTTACTGTCCTGCCCTCACCCAAGTTGGTCAACAAAACTAGTAGGATTCCGCTCCCCTGCACGATTAGTGCGCACATCCTCGAACTGTCAAACTTATTTTTAAATATTCGAGACAGATGTAAGGTTGAAGTAGCTCAATATTAATTTTATATTTATCATACTTCTTTAGCACCTAGAAAAATATGAAAAGAATACAATGATAGTACATATGTTGTCCTACAAACTAACGCAAAAAAAACAGTCTTATTGAAGCATGCCTTTAAATTTTAACTATATCTACAATGCTAAAAGTCAAGTGTTTTGAGCTAGGAAGTATTTTTTGCTCATAATAAAGGTATAATAAAAATTTTCGTTACGAAAATTTATTTGCTTTTATTTTATTTTATTCTGTTGCATACAATCCTTTACAGTAAATATATATGGAATGCAAAGTATTTTTCTCCAAACATAGCAAGAAGTTCCGTTAAAAAACTCATAATGCGTCGCAGTAGTACATCCTGGATGGTATGGAAATCTACTGGTGATAAGTAAATGATTTTCAACGATGTAAGTTGTCGGATCAGAGTTCCATAAAGTACACTACTTCTATCTTGACTAAGCTTCATAATTATTTAGTTAAAACAATTGTATTTGTTTTCCCACGTTTCCTTCAATGCGAGCAGGGCAGTCGCAGGGCGGCCTTGGGCAGCAGTGGGCACGGCGCACAGTGGGAAAAAAGCACTTACTTGGCTCGAAAATCTGCCTACACTACAATTTTCAAGGAATCATTTCCAAATTTTTTTTTCGATACTAAGGAAGGGCCAAGCAATAACCTATCACTGCAACTTTTTGATCAAAAACAATATCATAACCTCAAAAAATATCGCAGCTCAGTTAAAATTGTTAGAAATAATTTTTTTTCACAAAAATTTGCATTGAGGGTTTTTTTGGGTGGCTTATCACAAATCAGATGTTTGTTTTAAAAATTAAAGATGGCGGATGTAAAATGGCCCACGAAAAAAAGAAATTGTTTATTTTTGATAAAATTATGGATTTAAGTGCCCCTTAGATTGCTGATTTTAAATCTTTTGATTATTCTTCACTATTTGAATTAGCTGATATATAAAGGGGTGGCTGCAAGAACCTACACATGAAATTTACGTGAATTCTATGTGTATTTTACGTGGGATCCCCAAGAGAAATTCTATATTGAAATTTGTAGCATAGTTTACATTCTGCGTAGGAATGCGAAGTAAGTATAATTAACAAAAAATTTGTAAGAAACTTATAAAGAACACATTTTTTTAGAGTGCTATTTATAAAGACTCTTACTTCAATAAAATTTCTTAAGAATATATTACCAGTTATCCATTAAACTTATCATCACATTCATTTGTCTAGTGCTAGGCGTTTTTTGGTGTAAGAGTGAAGTGCAGATAGTAGCACCTTATACAATATTTAGTCAAATTCACACCCGTACTCTTATACTTACACGTACCAGGCAATTGTGTTTATTGATTCTTCAGAATAAATAATTAAATTTTTAAATTATTTATTTACTACTACTGTCATTTTATTATATAGCTGCCAGAAAAATATCCTCACAATACTTGCTGCTATCTTGATTCTAAATTCATTGACCTACACTTGACCTGACATAGAATTTGATATGTTTTATAACATCTTTTCAAGGAACAGTGACCCTAGCACATTATTTTTAAATATAATTTTATTCATAAATGAAACATTAAACTGATGCTGGTGATAAGTAAATAATAATTACAATAATCAAGTTGAAAACTTATTGCTTATTCCATGTGGAACCTACATAGAATCCACAAGGAACTGACGACTACGCGTGGACTTTAGAAACAAGGTATCACCCAGGAACATAGTTAATATATATTTTTAATGAAATATACTTGAACATTACACAATTTTTGTGACTGTTCGAAATAGTTGACACAGTAATCTCTGGCATTATTTTTTTCGTCTCAACGTATTTTATAGTTTTTACACGATTCTTCAATCAAAGCAATGTGCTTTGAAATTGAGGAACTAGCAATGTACGAATGTTACAATTATATAAACAGAAAAGTACAATAGAAGCAATGGAAAACAGATACAGCAAAAGTCAATCGAATTGCTAAGTACCTAGTATTATCACTATCTAACAATGACACTTTCATTTGCTTGAAAATAAACAATAAGCAGTAAAAATATAAACTATAGACAATTCTGTTCTTTACTTTTTCATCGGAAAGAACAACAGCATTGAGAATACACTAAAATATATAAGACTTTAAATATTTTTCTACGTCGCCATAAAATTTTCAGAAACAGTATCATTGCTCTTCTCTTGGGCTACTGTCGAACCTAAGGTATAGATCATTACACGTTCATTAGACTTAAGCATGTTTGCTTTACAATCTTGGCCTTAAACCAAACTTGCAAAAATAACCTATCAGTATCATACTATTAGATTATTATCCACTCAATTCTTCTTATTAGTAAAAAAAGGATGTGGTTAGCTGCGTTAACGTTTCCAGATGAAGATTAATACCATTATTCGCGATTGGTAACAATTGCATTGAATATAAAGTCTGTTCATCTTTACATTGGTTCCAAACTCATTCCTAAAGCCTTGTACCTTTATTTAATTTGTGCTGACACCTTATAAAGGTTTTGCTTTCTTAAGTGCACGAAGCGTATGACTTTGAAGTAAATGGTTCGTAAGGATTTCTTTTATACACTTTTCGCACACTTTCCTATAGAGTATTACGTTAATGGAGTAAAAGTATATTATAAAGAAAGTCTATAAATCAATTACATTGATTCTATCAAAACACTAAAGATAATAAATTGATATTAATAATAATTGCATAACGATTACATACAATGTTTCTAAGTCTACCAGTCTCATATCTGTGAAAAAATGAATTTTGAAAAGTTATTAGTAATGCCTGTGGTAACATATTATCATAACCTGAAATTATAATCTACACATAATCATAAGGGAACATTTGTCAGGTCTATTTTGAGCTTATAAAAATTTATTCTGCCAATGCAGAAGAACAACATCTGCAAAAGTTGTTATTTAATTTATTGGTAACAGTGTTTTAAAGATAAATTTTTCGTCTATCTCATGCGTATTGTATGCATGTACTTTTTCGTACATTGAGAGATTTTCGTATATTTCCTCCAGTTAGTGCATCTACTCAAAATAAATGTTGACAATGTGATTCTGCTATTTTTAAGTAAACTGCTTTGGGTGAATAGAAGCAGAAGCCGAATTGTCGAAAAATGAGCAGCGTAGCGTACCGCTCAGCAGCACTGCTGACCGTGTTAAACACATATCTGTATATACGGTGAGCGTACTATACAAGTATACATTTAACATGGTCAGCAGTGCTACCAAGAGGTACGCTACGCTGCTGACTTTTTTAGAACTCGGTCCCACATTTATATATATGTATATAAAGCTGTAACTCTTATTTTTCTGTAAACACAGCTCTTGCTTAAAAATGTTAATCACCGACTGCTAACTTTTAATAGTCTGACCGTAAACTAAAATGCAGGGATACCACAGAAGATACCCAGTGGTTCTTGATCCCATAAAAATACCCGCGGGAAATTCAAAACTATGAAAAGTAAATAAAATAATTCCAAGCCATTTAAGCCCTGCTTAGACTTCCCCTGCCACGTACTTGTATGAACCAATCAGTGCTCCGGTACGATCAATTATTTATGTGAGGGAATTATTGTATTTTTATGAAACATTTTCATATAAATTATTGTTTGATAAATGAGTAAATTTTGGCTGCTTAGAAGTAGCAAAAATATTTACAGACATACTGTTATATTACAGAGTATGTTATACTTTATCATTGATGCAAACATGGAATATCGAGTCAAAAATGCATTTTTATGTGAAACTATATGGAACAGCGATGCAACATCCAAGAATGCTAAAGTATGATCGATCGTTAGTGCTATCAAAGCTTCCAAGAAATTTTATAAACCCTAAGTGAAAGAGATAAACCAAAACTACTAGATAGTTTCTTTCCACAGTATAATCGATGTTGGCTGCAAGTTTCTCGCATAAAAAGGAGATTTCGAAGAAAATATAAAACATTTTCAGACAATGATTTTGTCGTTGAGTTTTCTGAAAAAGGGGAAAGAGGGTCAGGATGATAAACAGACTCTCGTAAAACGTTCAGCGTTACGTAATCAAATATCCCCAACAAATAGGGGTCGCCCACGCAAGACGTTTGATGAGAGTGGTGTTTCAAGTAGAAAAAGAAAAATCGTGGAACATTTATCTATTTATAGCCTTAAAGAGCTTTCTCGGGCACTAAAAGAGATAAGATGACTAGAAAATGATCAGAATTTAGAACTAAGCAATGAAGATGAGAGGGAGAAAAAGTTTGATAAAATTAATGAAAATTTAGCAATGTTCGTAGACCTGAAACTGACCAAAAGAAAGTATGAGACGTTAAGAATTCATAATAAAAGGATTTAAAATATTGTATCCCCCTCTTATAGTTATGTTTGCCAAGCTAAAAGTGAATGTCATCCTGTCCATATTAATGTTACTTATCTAGGAGCAAAAGTAAATTTCATATCACTTTTGGAACATACTACCAAACGAATCATTATGACTTTAGATGAAAGTGATATTTAAAAGTTTTCGAATGGAAAAGTGACTTTAGTCGGTAAATGGGGAGTGGATGGGGCTTCCGGGCAACAAACAACCCGACGAAGTTGGTCAAATACACCACATTTAGGTAAGGCTGAATTCATGAATGATATCGAATGCCCTTGAAGTGAAGACCAAGATCGATCTTTTTTTCTTCTCTCCATCGTTCCATTACAACTAAGAACAGAACAGGATGTTATTTAGGAAAATCTTACATCATCTTCTGTCGATTGGAGTAGAATTATTAAATTCACTTTTTAAAAAGAGAATCCTAAACTTACTTTAAACCTTTGTAATAGATATAACTCACTGTTAGCTAAGAATAAGAACTACTCTATTAGAATTCATGCTAAAGTGATTACAGTAAATTTTAACATGGAGTGCACTATGATTGATGGAAAAACCTGTAATATTCTAAGTGGGCAAAAAGCATCTTCTTGTTGTTACATTTGCAGAATAGGATCCAAATTTTTAAACAAGATAGATCACGTAATAAGACTGCCTTGTAAAACTGAATGTTATAAATTTGGTGTATCTTCCCTTCATGCTTGGATAAGATGTTTAGAGTGCGTGATTCATATTTCATAGAAACTGGATTTTGAGAAGTCCTCCGCTAAAACAAATGAAAATAAAATATTGAAGCAGAAACGAAGAGAACTTGTATAACAACATTTGAAGACCCAATTGTCACTATCTGTAGATATTGTAAAGCAAGGCTTTGGTAGTAGCAATACTGGAAATGTTGCTCTAACACTTTTTAAAAATTGTAAAGAAGCAGCTACAGCTACAGGCATTGATAAAAGACTTATATATAAATTATATATTATTCTGCAAATTTTGACCTGCAAAAAAAAAGTAGACGGTAAGAAGTATAAAGATTATGCACTAGCAACAGCAAGACTTCTTACAGAAATATACCCTTGGTATAATATGCCCCCCTCTGTACATACAATACTAATCCATAGACACGAAATAATCAAACAATATACCTTACCTATTGGATATTATTCTGAAGAACCTCTGGAATGCAACAACAAAGTATTCAGGGAAACTAAAGCTAAAAACAGTAAAATGATAAATGGGAAATTACCTAATTTAGATATTACGTATCACAATATGTTTTTCACTGATCCTCTAATAACTTTACTAAGAGTAAAAGAAAAAAAATGGGAAGAGAAATTGACGGAAGATGCTTTGATACTTTTGGATAGCTAAATCGAATGTAATGACTTATTTTTTATTTAAGTACTGTAATTATTGCCTCAGATTTTGTTGTAGTAAAAAAAGTTTACGATATTTATTTGTACATAGTATTTAAAAAATTCCAAATATGCCTTGAAAAATAATACTTTTTAAAAACAATACAAAAAAATCTATTTGAACTTTATCATACTCATAAGTATTGCTTATATTTTTATTTAATATTCAGTAAAGACTAGTATGTAAGAAACTCATATCATCGTGAAGAAGAAGAGTAAGTAAGTATTGCTGTTATAAAAATAACATTTCTCCATCATTCACTCATCATCTAAGCCACAGAAAATTGTACTAGGAACATTAATATATTCTCTAAAGAATAAAGACTTCTTACATTATAGACAATATACTTATTATTAGTATTTAATTGCAAGAAAGAATTAAAAATTTACTGTGGATTTGCAAAAAGCAGGCATTTGAAACAGTTTTTAATGATATTTACAAGAAACAATAATATTTCTTTTGGTCTCCTGTTTTGTGTATGCTATTGCAAACAATTAAAAACAAGCTAGGAAATTTGCAATCGTTAACGTAAGAAACAAATATACATATACAAATATATTTATCATGATTTTCTGAGATAACAATTAATCTTACAATTTTTAGTCAGCTTATTTGTAACTACCATTTTCAATTCTGGAAATCTAACAATAAATTTGTATTGTAGGAAATTAATCAAAATTCACGGAATCAGCAGCCCAAGGAAATCTTATACACATATTTTCCTAAAGTAAATGAAATTTTTCAATTCTTTAGCCACCACTCTGGATTAGCTGCATTAAATTTTCAAAAACAAACATCAGATTCGTAATCAGCGATTTAAAACATCATAATTTTATCAAAAATTAAAGACTTTTTTCTTCATTGGCCATTTGGATGCGCCATCTTTTATTTTCATAACAAACATCAGATTCGTAATAAGCAACCCTAACAACCTCTGAATACAAATTTTTGTAAAATAAATTTTTTTTCTATATTTTTAGCTAGATTTCGATATTTTTTGAGGTTATGATATTGTTTTTGGTCAGAAAGTTGCAATTATTCGTTGATGCTTGGCCTTTTTTCGGTATTAAAAAAAATATTAGTGATAATTCCTTGATAATTGTAGTGTAGGCCGATTTTTGAGCGAGATAAGTGCTTTTTTATCGTGTGTTTTCAAAAAACTTCAGAATAAATGTTTTTTTGGCAATTTTGATCCGCTATCTTTTGTTTCAAAACACAAACATCTGATTTGTGATAAGCAACTCCTAAAACCTCTAAATACAAGTATTTAAAAAAAATAAAAATTTCTAAAAATTTTACCGGTATCTCGATATTTTTTGAGATGATGATATTGTTTTTGATCAAAAAGTTGCAATGATACGTTAAAGCTTGGCCTTTTCTTAGTATGAAAAAAGAAACTAGTGATAATTCCTTGAAAATTGTAGTGTAGGCCGATTTTTGAGCTGAATCAGTGCTTTTTTTAAATCTTTTTTTTTTCAATTTCAGAATAAATGTTTTTTTTCGGCCATTTTGGATCCGCTATCTCTAATTTTTAAAACAAACATCAGATTCGTAATAAGCAACTTCAAAAACCTCTAAATACAAATTTGTGTAAAAAAAATTTTTCTGAAAATTTTAACGAAATCACGATATTTTTAAAGGTTATCATATTGTTTTTGATCAAAAAGTTGCAGTGATTTGTTAAAGCTTGGCCTTTCCTTGGTATTAAAAACAAATTGTTGATGATTCCTAAAAAATTGTAGTGTAGGCAGATTTTCGAGCCAAATAAGTGCTTCTTTTTCCACTGTGATGGCGGAGTGGTGTGAGGCGTCAAATAATAATTTTTTTGTTTTTTAAGAATAACGGGAGAACAAGCAGAATCTTACATGATTTTGAGGGGGAGCTGGTGGGGCGGTAGCAGCGTGACATGGAGTGGCTAGTGTAGACGGAGCCAAAACAACTATTTAATATAGGAAGACATATATATATATATATATATATATGTATATATATACTAGTGGCGTTCCGCCCCGCTGCTCGCGGACCATCCATGCCAGAATACTTATACCTTTAGAAATGGAGCGGTAGGTAGTTTCTATAATTATTATGTGCGCAATTTCAAATAACGATATTTCGGTTTACTTATACTATCCTACAAAAATGTGTAAGTGCTTAGTAGTTTGTCAGGATCTAGATATTAATTTCTAACTTCTTCTGTGTAGTTATCAACTTACGTAAAAGACTAATGATGGTTGATGGTAAAATTTTTTGAAATACTGGGCATTATTTTTATACAAAAGACATTTGTACATTAATTAATGTTTTTATTTTCAACTTTTTGAATTTGATATTATTCAAAACTTTTTGTTCAAAATAACGCATAATAAGCTTTAGAAATATAGATATTTTATGCTTTTATTTACTAATTCTTCGGCCCTATATACCGTATATGGTTTTTAAAATAGTTACTTTTTTAAGTACAAACCTAATCTATCAATGATTTGACCAATAGTCATAAAAAAAGCTAATTTCAAGAGAAATTGGTCTATGTATAAATACATGAATGATAATTAGTAAATATTATGAATATATATTTATAATATACAGAACAAGAGGTAAATATGAGCAGTCTTGGTGTTTAATGTCATTTTTGGAATGACCGCTCTATCCCCGATTTTCTTACCTGTAATAACTTTAGCTTTAATGATATACTTAACTAACAAAGTTAATATAAGTCTTGTTGCGATACATAATCCTTCTACGAAGCATAGATTTTTATTTATCATGACAATAGAATCTAGCTTTAAATTCATTATGAAACAAACTGATTTGTAGGCAAGAGTCCAGTCCTACACGAGACAACTCTACACAAACTTTATACACAATTTGAGCCCACTGTATATAGTTACAGTGATATTCGGTGTAGAGTGCTTGTGTAGAGTTGTCTTGTGTAGGACTGGAGCCTTGCTAATTTGTACATACGGACCAGAAGTTCAAGAAGGAAGGAACGGCCGAACTGATCGAACAGGGCAATAGTACAATAAAAATCAAACATTCCCAAACTTACAACTCTTGGGTGTACATTTTTAGTCTAATATGCCAGCAAAAGTTTTAGAGATGTTCGTCCAGGCCGTGTACATCATCAAATAACCTTTGTTGTTAACAAATCTTCTGAAGCCCATCGCTACGACTTATTATATACACTACATTTTTAGGCATTAGTAGTGAAATGTTGAAATATTTTTAAATAAACATTTTTTAAGCTTATCAAGTTGCAGAGATACATTTATAAAAGAACAAACTTTAAAGAATATCATAACACAACATAGTGCAGAGAGCCCTGTAGTGTATCATAAACAACTTGTCAAAGCATGCAATATACTTGAAGGACATAACTTAGGCTTCGCATAGCTGGCAAGTCGCCTACTTAAGGCTGCAGCCATGCGCTTGAAACTGCGCAACTTTCAGCCTGACGATGGTTAATTTAACCTAAGACTATACATGAACCTATATGTTCATGCCCATATAGTAACGTCAGCTTCTCTTAAATTGGACGTTAAAAACCTAAAACTTATAGCACTTTTAAGTATTTCCACATTTATGCGTTAGCATAAAAAGAACCCTATAAACGTAGAAAAAAATAATGTATTTTGACCATGTTGAGGGCTGGTATCAATCAGGAACATATACATGTATCCTACCATTTAAAGGGCCGGCAACAATCATAAACATGTATATTTGTTTTGTTAGAGACAAATTTACAGTGTATTATTATGCATTGCCCAGACCATAAGCTCAATGCACTTATAATTTAAGTAATTATCGACTTAATATAAATTATGATTATATCAGTTTCACAAAAATTATCAATGAAGCAAATGATGATTATAAATAGAAAAATGATGTTCATAATCATACACTAAAAATGTATATTGATAAGTATGGAAGCGGTGGAAAGACTCTTGTCCATTCCAACGAAAAGTATTATTTGGATCTTTAAGAGATAGATTTTATATGTATTCTTATACAACTTGATATGTTTATGGAATCAGAGCTAGGAGAAGCTTCTCTGCTGACGCATTGAAATACCTACACGCAATATACTGTTCTTGCAAGTATTAAAGTTCCTCTCGTCTTTCTATATGCTATGATTTACCTTGCGCTATCGCGCTTACTAGGCTACCGGACTAGCCCTACTAGCGCTATCTCATGGCCATTCGCTGTGTGCAGTAATCCAAAACATCGTTATTTGCAGATAATAAGACTGCTTTGCTATACAAAAGAATCACATATCCTCTTTTTGTCTGCTTATTTTTATAACTTTTTTTGCAATTTAAATGCATCTTTGAAACCTAAAATAATGATTTTGTGTCGAAAAATTAGGGTAAAAACAATTTTTTTACACTATAAAATGATTGTTCTTGACTTTAATCATTTCTTACCCTTTTTGTTAATATGTTAAATTATATTTTATTGTTTTGTTTAAATAGCTACAGATTCCTATTTTTACTATATTTTAAAATTAATTTAAATCAGTAAATAAATCATTGAATAATGAACATTGTAATCAGGCGAGTTAGTAAGGTGATTCGGTTTTAGGTGCGTTGGTTTGAATTTATATAAATAAAATATTTAGCTGAAGTGTGCCCATACAATATCTGTTGTATCAGCTGCATTACTGTTGGTCACGTTTATCATTATCTGCTGTATTAGAACATAGTTGGTTATTTTTAGACGTCGTAGTAGGACATTGTATTCAAACACATATTTTCTGTTAGACAGATAGGGAGCTCACGTGCCCTTACATCAAATTAGTCTTATCCGTTGTCAAAATCCTGTGATATCCAGCAAACTTTGTCTGTTTACATCATAGTTAAATGTATAATACACCTTTACCGTAATTATAATACACGGAAACATATTGCTCATCATATTTTGTATGAAAAGAACCTGGTATCAGATTAGGATATCTTAGCTTATCACTGCTCAGATAAAGTTTCCTATATTACAGCGCAACGATGGCTTGCACACACCTAATTTTTTTTGCATAAAATGCATGAATCGGTTGCTATGCCCAATTACTGTAATAGGGTGTTACTATCCCATGTACGAAATTTTGAGACTAAATATACTTTTCTGCTTGCAGTCTTCATTAGTAGATAGATTATCTACCAATGTTTGTGTAAGTAAGCTATTCCATCTTGTTATTTTCTCGTCCCGTAACCGTTTTCTCAGTTGTATCACTTACAGTCACGTTTTATTGTTGTGCCTCTGTGTATTTGTCAAATAAGACCTGCAGGCAGAATACAAAATCCCGAGGGGCCGTAAGAGAGCTGCTTAGGCCGCAATCAGTTACTTTCGACAACGTTCGACGATGCTGGAGGGTCTTGGTAACAGGATTTGTCTATAATCGACATAATTAGTCTGTTTTCGGCAAAGTTTGTCGAGAGAGTGACTTTCGGGTGACTTTAGCCATGTTTAGCTATTTTCAAAATGCAGGAGGGCAGTGGGGGGCATATATATAAGACTCAAAAGTTCTAGGTCCTTGCTGGGGGATGTGGGAAATGGGCTATGGTGGGGGAGGGGGGGGGGGGGCGCATAGAAATCTAAGAAGAGGGTTTTCACGGGAAAACACGGAAAACCATGGAATATTTGCCTGGGGGTTGCCGTTGTGGGGGGACGGCGGGGAGGGGCTAGGGGTGCAAGGGGGCCAAAAATAACAGACGGGGTTACAAAACAAACAGCTAGAATCGAGCGAATATAACCGTGGACTGTGGAAGGGGTGTGAAGGGGGTGAGGGGGGGCAAACAATGTCTGTCAATATAACTACATATATGTAGTAAGATATTTACCTTATATTATGTAGTTGTAAGATCCGAATTTCGTTACCAACACCCCACGCCCCCACCTCCCTCGATAAATTTGAGCTACTCCTTAAAATAAAGTGTGATTCTGAATATTCCTCCTTTATTTTAACGTAACAAAATATATCTGATAGAATATCAGCACTTTTTTGGCCTCTCGCCGTCCTTCATCCCTTCTTACAATTCTGAGTGCCCCCACCTCTGATCCCCCTTCTAGACCCCATCCAGTCTTTCTAAGGGTCCTTTTTTGGCATTCATGAAGATAATTATTACTCTAAGTCATACTACTTTATTGTGTCAATGTTGACTTGATTTCATCTTAAATAGTAGGTTTTTAGGAAACTAGTATCTTTAATTTTGTTTAGCGTATTGAAGAATGTATTAGAACTGCAGCTTTATGGTGCAACTGTTAGAGTGTGGACTTCTGAATTTCATTTTCACTAAAACATATAATATTCTTTTAAACACTTCAATATTGCATGTGTCATAGGCCTTTAAATAACTTTTCAGATGAAGATCATGAATAAAAGATAAAATTAATAGGAAAAAAAATGATCTAGCTTCACTCAAATTATCATCATTTTTATCAGCAAAAACTGATTTTAATCATCACTAAATAAATATAAAATTGTATTTTATCTCATTAAACAAATTCATGCACCATGTTTACACTAAATACATACAGCTATACACTAGCTGTGCACAACCTAATTTATCTCAATTTTATTTTAGAGTAGTGTTTTGTTTAACATTTAAGTCTATTACGGAGTTTATTTAACTTTTATTAGGATTATTTTTTATAGATTTTTTTATAGATTTTTAAATATTCTAACAAATGATAAGGACGAAGAAGCAAAATAGAAACTATTTTAGTCATCAAATGAAAAAAAAATGTTCCACTTTTAACAACTGAATTTGAAAAGAAAAAGTGAAAAAATGAAGAGAATTCTGCGTATATATCCACATGTTTTTACTAACGAATATTGTCATCATGTATAAAAATCTTACGATTGACTAATTCTATCGAATAGTTTTAACGATAGTGACAGATATATTCTCTTTTCAGATGACTATCAGTTTACATTGTAAAAATTTTCAGTGACAGGACTTTCAAGAATAAGAAAAAGACCGTTGACTTTGAAATCATAAAATTTTTGTTGAATAATGATCGGGGATCTAGAATTCAATATAATAAATGCAACGAAAATATTGATGTATGTTCAACGAAAGGGAAGCTGGATGACCTTATCAGTAATTCACTGACTCTAATATTTATCTACAAAAATCTTCATGTTATTGGGTTTAAGGTTGGTTTTTTAACAGAAAATATTGATACACAAAGCGACGGTGACTAAACCGAGGCCTTAGAGATAATAAAACATGCCTTTTCAAATAACTCTTCAAATTTTCTTCGCAATTACATCTATAGGTAACTTTTCAATGAGGAACAAAGAGATTCTGATGATCAATTTTAATAAAATTCTAACAAAAAAGAATTATTATGTAAGTATACTGTATATTATAATACAACTTTTTACAAATTTTATTACTTCTCGTTTTTAGAAAATTTATGTGTTATTATTAACAAAGATTGGTAAATACTTATTTTATTTGTTTATACAACGTCAACTATACAAATATATAGAATATTATTCGTCCATTATAAATGTAACAAATAAAATGGACGTTTTTCTATAAAAAAGATGATATTAATAGATTTAAGTTAGGTTGCAAAATTAAATTAGTAGGAGATTTGCAAAAAGATGGTACATAAAGTATATTTTATTAGAATATCTGAGAAACAGATTATTACAAAAGTAAAGGTAAGAGATTTTTAAGGGGTCACGTACACATTAAAATACAATGACATAGATTGATTGAAGATGTATGACGGCCCTCCAATAAATTTTAAAGAACTTTAACGCAAATGTACCATTTATTTGAATAACAATAAAAAATAGTCACAAGGTTATTTTGAAATTTTATTAAGAAAATGGTACATTGATCAAAATTTTCATGTTTTCGTGTGTATTGTAGGAATAAATCGACATTTTTTTTTTAACATGACTTTAATTTAGTTTATTATTTAAAATTACTTTGCGTAATCATTTTTACGTATTTTATGATACTTTAATTCTTTTCAGAAAAAGAACCTTAACATTTGGATCGAATAAAAGCAATGCACATAAGTTTCAATCAAAGATTACATAAATTGACCTATACTCTCTGAAACACTTTTAAAATATAAATTTGTTCTGTTAAATTTTAAAGCTACTCTTCAACTTTCGTACAGACAATACGGACTCCCACCGACGCACTATGTTCTAAAACGATGCAATCAGAGGTAGCTTTGTTCGAAATCAAATATCTCCAGATAGAAACAAGATAGAGAGGCGATTATTTTAAAAATTTGTAGGTAATTGGATCACGAATTCAGAAAAACTATAGCCGAAGTCTAAAAATAAAAACCTAACCTTAAAAAAAAAAGTTCTTACGAATTTTTACAAAAATCAATGAAACCTGTGGTTTTAAGCTACTTATTCGTTCATGAAGGCATTCCATAAGTATTATTGTTGTTAAAGTGTGTACAAATATTAAAAAACAGGTTATTGAATTTTACAATACGGAAACATGACCTTACTATGTACTAAAACGATGAAATCAGAGGTAACTTTGTTCGAAATCAAATATCTCCAGATAGAAACGAGACAGAGGGGCGTTTATTTTAAAAATTTGTAGGTAATT
Organism: Copidosoma aretas; assembly: GCA_030522625.1. NCBI lineage: Eukaryota > Metazoa > Arthropoda > Insecta > Hymenoptera > Encyrtidae > Copidosoma > Copidosoma aretas. The sequence goes on from JAPYYV010003143.1 coordinate 21,621, forward strand.
GGATCACGAACTCAAAAAAACTATAGCCGAAGTGTAAAAATGAAAACCTTACCTTAAAAAAAAAAGGTTTTCGCAAAATTTTCAAAAAATCAATTAAACCTGTGGCTTTGAGCAACTTATTTGTTCATAAAGGCCTATTCAATAAGTATTCGCGTTGTTATAGTGTATTTAAATCTAAAGAAACAGGTTATTGAATATTGCAATGCTGAAACAAAACCTCACTATGTACTCAAACGATGAGATCAGAGGTAACTTTGTTCGAAATCAGATATCTCCAGATATAAACAAGATAGAGAGGCTTTTTTTTTTTTAATTAGTAGGTTATTGGATCACGAATTCAAAAAAACTATGGCCGAAGTCTAAAAATGAAAATCTAATCTTAAAAAAAATAGGTTTTCGCGAATTTTTAAAAAATCAATGAAGCCTGTGGTTTTGAGCTACTTATTCGTTAATTATGGCGTATTTAATAAGTATTATCGTAGTTAAAGTGTCAATAAATATAAAGAAACAGGTTAATAAAGTTTACAATACTAAAACACAACCCTACTATGTACTAAAACGATGTCATCAGAGGTAACTTTGTTCGAAATGAAATATCTCCAGATAGAAACAAGATAAAGAGGTGTTATTTTTAAACTTGTAGGTAATTGGATCACGAATTTAAGAAAACTTTAGCCGAAGTCCAAAAACAAAAATCCAAGCCAAAAAAAAAAATCTATAAAACCTGTTGTTTTGAGCTACTTATTCGTTCATGGAGGTGTATTTAACGAGTATAATCGTTCTTATAGTAAATATAAATAATAAGAAAACGGATCATTGAATTGTGCAATGCTTAAACATAACCTTACTATGTACTTAAACGATAAGAATAAAGGTAGGTGTATTCGACATCATATATCTCCAGATAGAAAATTGATAGAGAAATTCTTTTTTTTCATTTCTAGGTGATTGTATAGCGGATTTAGAAAAATTATAGCCAAAATTCTGCAAAAATAACCTAACCTATCAAACAAGGCAGTCTCTTTAATTTTTTCATAAACCTATGAATCTTGTCATCTTAAGTTGATTATTTGTTCATACAGGCATGTTAAAAAATTGTTGAGTTCGATTAAGTGTAAAACAACACTTAACAATAATTTTTTTGGAAATCTGCAGTGTGGTTACGTAACCTTAAAAATGGAATTTGAATAATATACTAAGAGACCACTTTAATCTCGTCATGCTAAATTTAAATTGTATATCTTATACTCGATAAACTATATATTATTTCATCACAACATTGCAAAGTCAAACATTTCTTTTGTAGGTTAGGACGGTGGATCTAATATGGCGGTCGAATTTTCCAAAAATCTTTTGTTTTTAAATGAAACATGTAAATAAAGGAATTTGAGGGTTCTGACAACGGAAAAAATATTGTTTTTTAAAAATGGAGAAAACAAAATAAGACAAGAAAAATTTTTATTTCGATTTTTGAAAAATTACATGTATCGAGCTCTCGGTAAGCACTTCTTTAACATATATTCTAATGAATTACCGTAAAATTCTTGATTGGATAACTTAATCCATATTAGATATACACATTATAGTCATTCGTAAAAAAAGTCAACTAAATCATGAAATCTTATATCTTCGATCCTACTTGTGTAATACATATTGGCAGCTGAAATCAAGCAGTCCACATTGATGTCGAGTATAATTGTTAACTCTTTATTTATGCAATGAAGAATATGAATACTTGAAGATCTAGTCAGTTGAAATGAGCCTAAAGCTATGCCACATACTTGCAGAATAAATATATTATGAACCTGGCAGGGTTGCAAAGAACTAATTTAAATAATAATACATCATTGCTTAGCTTACTATTAAAATAATAATCGTAAATTTTCTTAGTAGGAATTGACAATTACAATTTTAGTAAAGATGTATGAACAAGAATTTACTTGTTGATCTGTTGAGGCAAATTAAAGTTTGTACACAGAATTTTTTAATTCTAAAACCCACTGTAATATGACAGTGCAGGTCGTAAGCAAGAATGAGAAAAAATCGTCCCCGAGTGTACCTCGAACACACAACCTCCTGCTTACCGGACAGATGCTCTGCCAATTAGGCTTTTGAGGGGCTGCGATCACACTCGGGGACGATTTTTTTTCATTCTTGCTTACGACCTGCAGTGTCATATTACAGTGGGTTTTTGAATTCAAAAATTCTATGTACGAATTTTAATTTGCCTAAACAGATAATTAAGGGAATTCTTGTTCCTACATCTTTACTAAAATTATAATTGTCGATTCTTACTGCAGAAATTTACGATTATAATTTTAATAGTAAATTAAGCAATAATGTATTATTATTTACATTAGTTCTTTGCAACCCTGTTAGGTTCATAATACATTTATTCTTCAAGTATGTGGCATAGCGCTAAGCTCATTTCAACTGACTAGATCTTCAAGTGTTCATATTTTTTATTGCATAAATTAGTAGTTAACGTTAATACTGGACATCAATGTGGACTGCTCGATTTCAGCTGCCCATATGTATTACACAAGTAGGATCAAAGATTTAAGATTTCATGATTTAGTTGCCTCTTTTGAAGAATGACTATAATGTTTATTTACAATATTTAATAAGTTATCCAATCAAGAATTGTACGGTAATTCATAAAAATATATGTTGCATAAGTGCTTAGCGAGAGCTCGATACATGTAATTTTTCAAGAATAAAAATAAAAATGTTTCTTGTTTTATTTCGTTTTCTCCATTATTAAAAAATAATATTTTCTCCGTTGTCCGAACCCCTAAATTCCTTTATTTACATGTTTAATTTAAGATCGGAAGATTTTTGCAAAATTTGACCGCCATATTATATCCACTGTCCTAACCTACAAAAGAAATGTTTGACTTTGCATTGTTGTGATGAAATAATATACAGTTCAGCGAGTATAAAATATACAATTTGAATTTAGCATGACAAGATAAAAATGGTCTCTTAGTATATTATTGAAATTTAATTTTTAGGGTTATGAAAACACACTGCAGATTTTCTAAAAAATTATTGTTAAGTGTCGTCTCACACTTAATTACCCTTAACTATTTTTTAACACGCCTGTACAAATAAATAATCAACTTAAGATGACCAGATTCATTGGTTTATGAAAAAATTAAAGAAACTGCCTTGTTTGTTAGGTTAGGTTATTTTTTCAGAACTTTGGCTATAATTTTTCTGGATCCGATATCCAATCACCTAGAAATAAAAAAAAAAGGAATTTCTCTATCTATTTTCTATCTGGAGATATTTGATGTCGAATACAACTACCTTTATTTTCATCGTTTAAGTACGTAGTGAGGTTATGTTTAAGCGTTGCAAAATTCGATGATCTGCTTTTTAATTATTCATGTAGACTATAACAACGATAATAATTATTGAATACACCCTTATAAACTAATAAGTAGCTTAAAACCACAGGTTTTATTAATTTTTTTAAAAATTCGCGAAAACTTATTTTTTTATAAGGTTATGTTTTCATTTTTGGACTTCGGCTACAATTTTCTTGAATTCGTGATCCAATTACCTACAAATGAATATAAAACGCCTCTTTATCTCGTTTATAATAGGAGATATTTGATTTCGATTAGAGTGACCTCTGATTTCATTGTTTTAGAACATAGTGCGCCGCCCTCGGCCTCCTTAGCCCCCACGTCCCCCTACACTTTTTTTGGCCCTTAATGGTGGCCCTACAGCTTCCCACAACCCCCCACAAAATCACATAAATTTTTTTCGTTTTCTCTCTCATTTTAAACATTTTTTGTCTTCCTACAGACCCCTAAATTTACCTTGTGCTTCGCCCCACAGCTTTGTAATGCTTTCCCCTCCATGCCTCTCACGAAATCACGTAAAATTATGTAGTTTTATCCCCACTATAATCATTTTTGGTCCCTTCACCGCTGCCCCCCCCCCCCTCTACGCCTTCTTGCCCTTTCCACGCACTAATTTTCTTGAAACTACTTTTTAAAATAAATGATACTATTAAAAATACTGCAGAATAATATATGTATCCGTAGATAGTTACCTATCAGATAATTCACTTAAAATTGATGTGGAGAGGCATGTACTCCGCACACAGCTTATAGGGGCTAGAGTTTTTAGAGTTGCGTTACTTGATGCTTGAAGGGTGTCCAGAAAATATTACTGTGCATGTGCGTGTTGGCGTAGCTTAGAAGATGGCGAGCAATGGTCGTTCAATCAGAGCCTAGTTCCTATTTTTATAGCTCATATGTTCAGGCTTGTACCATGTACAAGTTCAGTTTGACTGATAATATAGCGGACGCTTAATGCTCTTTAGTATTAAGTGACGCAACTGTGTATACTGTGTAAGGGCGTCAGGAATGTTTGGAATCAATAAACTTCCTTAAGAACCGTTAAAAAAGGGTTATTTTTAAATCGTAAAGAAAAAAAAGTCTTATATTCCTCAGAATAATTAAAGCAACTTTCGAACGCACAGTAACTAAGTTTTTTTTAAATTTAAATTATCCAATCACCTTGTTTGCAGAGTATCAGTGTTTATTTCACTACACTAAAAGAACCAAGGCCCGTGCCATCCTTATCGCGTACCGATTCCTTAAGGAAGTATAAAGATAAATTGGTTTTCCTGTATATATGTATACATACATAGTCATTTAAAAGCACTTTGGCAGCGGTGACCAGCGTGTACAGCTGTTTATCCTGAGTCCAATAGGGCGAGAAAAAAGATGTACAGAGAATTGGTTATTAAATAAGACCTATTTCAAAATTGTTTGTTTTAGGCCAGTTTAAAACACTTTTTCGGTGGCACGTGCTGCCCTATAGCTCAAAAGTTACTAGATAAATAGCTGCATCGCAACAATCTAATGATCTATATGTCGGCAAATTAGCTCAATAGTGAACTTGTGCGTGGCTGGGAGATAGCACTAATACATGCGTTCATGAGCTGAAAATACCAATGTAGCGCGAATTGTATGTATTGATGCAGTCATCGTCGGCGTGTATAATTACACTAAAATTAAATAGACAATTAACAGGTAGTTGTGGGGCACGTGCAGGTATTTCCGAATAATGACGGAATACTTTTTAACGTTTTTCTCGTGGCCTTTGTAAGTAATATTAAATGTTGAAAGAACTGTCACATTTTGTACATTTTAATTTTGTTTCTATCTATTACCATTTAGTGAGCGTAAATAGTTTTTCTTTCTATAATTAATGTTTCACATAAGTAACAACGAAAACAAATTTATTTATAAATTGTTAATGTCTGAATAATGTTTTTTTACCTGCGAATTTCAGTTTACATGTTTGACATTGACGAGACTTGTTTTTTATAATGATATTTCTGAATGAAATTGATGGTTAACGTGTTCTTATAATATAAAAATTAGAGAATGTGATTCTTATCATAAAAAAATTGATTGTAACTTTTTTTCAAAATAAATGTTTTTATCTGTCTTATCTACTTCCTTATTAGTTGCATAATCGATACTGTAACACTTTACTAATTTCACTGGCATATACCTCAATAATTTTTGCTCACAAAATGTGTTAAATTATTATTGTATCTTACTATAGCACTACTTGATGTAAACTTACTAATCTTATTAAAAACTGTATAACATAAATTATTAGTTTTTAACTATCAAAGAGCTAAAAAACTTAAAATTTGTCCTTCTCCTCAGTGGAATAATAGCGCAGAGAATTTTTGACCTGTTAAACGTATATCAGTTTTTTGGTAGAAAATATAAAGTGATAGCCAAAGATTGGAATATCTTATAGTTATTTAAATGATATAAATCCTGCTCTCGTTTTTGTTTATCGAAAGAATTCGACGAAAGTCACCACCCAAAGTTATTGACATATTCTTGGGAGGTTTTTAATCATTAGACAATTTATTTAAAATTCTATCAACTATTTCTAATGCCTTTTTTTGTATCATAGCTCCGTTCCAAGATATTATGTCCACTTTACGTAATTTTTGTTTATCTGATTTAAACTTAAGAAAAAAACTCTCTTTTGTACTTAAATCCAAAGGAAGGCCAAAAGATCTGAGAGTTGTCATTTCCATTAAATCTAAAATAGAAGCAATTCTTTTCCAAGCCATGGTTTGGATTTTGTTTTCCAATTGATGAGAAATAGTCAATTATTGTCTTGTATAAAAATGATTTACTAGATCAACCAGGAATATCGATGGAAAAATGGTTTTTCCAAATTTTATGATATTACTAGAAAAATTAGAATTTATTTATTGCTTTATTTAAAAATAATTTCATTATATTTCTGTTGACATAATGATATGTTTTTTTTTTTTTACCATCAAAATCAATTTCATTTATTGTAGTGGATCTGGCCAGTTTAAGACTTTACAAGACATATTTTTAGACATATAAAATTCTTTTTGGATGTAGAAGAAACTTGTGTTCATTTTACTTAAAAAAAAAAATCGATCATTACTAGATGTTGTGAAATAAGCTGAAAAAAATATTCCTCAAAAGAAAACATTATATTTAAAGTATCAACTCATTATGTATATTTGTTTTAAACACAGCAAAAACACTTCTACGATTCATCGGGCAATTAATAGTAGTTTTTGTCACAAATATCCATCGCAACCGCCCTCTGGCCCAGATACATACCCTGGTCAGATGCACAAAAGTGGCACATCCTATTTTTCTTGCTAAGGGGCTCCAAAAAAGCCCGCAGTAGGAAAAGGTATACTTTCAGTAAAAATACTAAATCAGGCTTATGATGCATTTTATTCATAAAGTTTACATTAAGATTTTTACTCATCATTAGAGAGACCTCGTTTTTGAACGAATACTAATCAGGATTTTTAAATTTTTTCATCAATCCATAGTTATTTTATATAATTGTTCTTTTAGTACTAATAGCTTAAAAAAAAAAGAAGAATTGCCCATAGTGCAATCATTGACTGTTTATATCTGTAATACATTATTTTATAAATTAAAATTACATTGACTATGAGTATTATTAACTGTTAGTCAGTCATTTAAGATAATTTAATGTGGATCCCGTCTTGAATTTAAATTGATACAGTGAATTAAAGAAAAAAAGTTGTCTCTGATTGTTTTATTTACACTTATCATGATTTATTTATGTAAATAGAAATCATTAACAATGATAGATGGATTAAAATAAAAAAGAATTTTGGTAATGGGACACAAATCCGAGCTGCGAAAATATCAGGAATACGTTTTATTCCCTGGGCTACAGTGAATGAGATACCGGCCTTTTAGATCACATGCTCCAATGTCAAATAAATTGAGAAAATGAATTGATGTCGTTGTTGTTTAGCATGACTAGATAAAAAATAATAAGAAATAATTTAGTTTATTACAAAACACTAAAGACAAAATCATAATCCTTTCGCATGGGGTTGGTGCACTGAGCGTTATTAGCAGTAGAGCCTTACTAGTATTTATATACATAGGAAAGAAATTAGTAAATATAGTTGTTGATTGCATGATAAATAAAATTGAAGACAGGGATGAGTAGAGAGAATAAAAGCTTTGTAGATTAATAAGTATTTATGCCAACCCTGCATAAGAAAAGGACTATTTTCTTAATGCTCGCCCCGGGACATGTTCCAGTTTCTTTATAAGCTTAGGTTTTGTTTGAGCGAACCTTGTTTTGTGTTAGTCTATATTCGGTTCCTGTTTTTATGGGAACTTTTTTAGCGAAGTAGTATTTCATTGAAGAGTTCATGGTTTCCCTGCCAAGCATATAATTACAATGGTATGGCTGTATTGTAATATTCAAACACTTTCATCTGTATACAGCCTTTGTGATTAATTCCTTAATTTTCATCAAAAGGATGAAGTTAATAATCATCGCTTGCTCGCGACACGTATACATGGTTATATCAATAAGTATAAAGCATAAATCTCTTAGTGTAAAGAGGTGCATGAATACACTAACGTATTTCTATTCTGTCTTAACTGTGTCTTGTTCATTTTAATTTGGGGTCTTTAAAAGTGTTGGCTCTCTAGGCGCGAATTTACCTTGGGGTCAGAAAAAAAGAAAATATGTCCATAGAAAATAAAAAGACTAACTTACGAGATATAAAATTCTTATAATACTTCAAAATACAAGGGCCTGCCTCATATAGTTTAGCTCTTGGTGCAAGAAGAAGATCTATTAGGGGTTTGGCTGGATGCTCCTTTCTAATAAGCTTTTCCTTTACGTGGCTCCCAGAGTAGTCGCTAAAGGTGATTGCTGTAGGCTGGCAGACTCCTATTCTATCGCCTTCTGTCTCCCTTTATTCTCGCTAAAGGTCTCGTGGCTGTATTTCTTTTGTTATAATTTCTTTTATGTTTTAAGTACTTACTACGCAGTTATTTCCGTACTATCCTAACTATTATATGACCCCGAAGACGGAGAAAAAATGTGTGTTCTTACAGTTTGTAAAAATTATTCAACTTCCGGCACTAGCTGACACGTGGGTTTCTTAGGCTTATATATACAGGGGATAATAATAAGACCAACTGTTATTATGAATTTTTATTTAATATCCAACGAGGGAACAATTGCAAGTGTATCTGCGTTACCATATCTTTTCGTAGATGCTTCTCGTCTTTCTACTCACCCAACTTGCAATACACTAACCTCTCTCTGTTCCACGACTTTTTTCTCTAACTCCCCCTTTTCCGCTTGTCTTGAGAGAAGTACTATCTTATAAATGCTCTAAGATGACAAGTCAACCATTAAGGGAAGTACGTACTGATATGCTCAGCGTATCGTACGAAATATAAGGAAGGATTTCTAGAAACATTGTAAAATTTTTTATACTCAATATTGTAAGTCCCTGAGAAAGACATAAGAATACATTTTTCGTTAAGTAGTTTATTTTAAAAAATCTTAAGATTTCAATATAAAGAAACAAACATGAAAACAGAAAATGTTTCTTAATTAGTATGGGTTATTTGAGGATAATAAATATATCATATTAGATGAAAATATTTTCAGGCAATTATAAGATCTAATTAATAGCATGTGAACACACTTACACATAAAGACATTTCAAAAGGTAATCACATAAAAAATAAAAAAAAAAATTTCATGGAATAACTCTTTTCTGCACAATATTGTAAAATTTTTCAGATTTAGTAACAATAAATTACCAGGAGTCAGGTTAAAATACAAAAGAATAGACTTCTTAAAATCCTTGATTTTTAAGAATCAGGAAGTAGAAATAAAATAATTCAAGTCGTTAAATCCTAAATATTTTTAACAGCGGTTATGAAAATTGGATGACGAAAAAAGAAATTTTGATTTAAATCAGTAAAGACACAGAATGTCATAAGATGGAACCAATTGCATTGATAACAACACAAACATAAAGTACCTAGAAAAATATTACCATCTCCGTAAAATTGTTCTATTCTAATAAAACTCAATTATTTGGTCATAAGACAAGCTCATAGGATATAATCGTTGGTATAATCTCTTAAGTCTTACAATAACCATAAAAATAAATAATCATCAGCATAACTATATTAATATTCATTGTAACAGAAATATTAAACATTTTTTTACAAATATTATGATAAATGTTCAATTTATAAACTAAATTACAAATACATGAAGTCTCAACTTTTTTTAGCAGAACTTAACATATCAAAAGAAATAGAACATAGCTGTAATAAACTATCATCTGTCAAGGGAATCGTGAGTTATTACTAAGAATTGTCGGTATACAAACACAAATTAAAGCCATTTATTTAAATACCAACGTGTGTCTACAATATTTTGGCCTAATACAACACGATATTTTTTTAGCAATTCTATCATCTCTCAATTTTTCTAACATAAAATAGCAAAAAATTATTTTTTAGAGCTGGAAAATCAAGTTTTTTATTAAATCAATTTTGACAATTAGAAAGAATCTTAACAAAAATAAACACAGGCAGCAAAACGAATATAATTTTTAAAGGTATCAAGAATACACAAACAAGCAGCAATGGTAACGTTCAGCAAAATTATTGAACTCAATACTCAGATGCGACTGATTTCAAAATTCGTACCCATAAATTGACAGACTTAAGCAAATATCAGCAGAAACGTCACATTAACTATTTTCAGAAAAAAGCAACTACATAAATAACTTTGTCATGTTACAGAATTCCAAAAATGAAATATCTTTAATCAACGAGAACGATCTGAAAGATCAACTTTTTCGCAAAAGTACGTTGATTAATACACGTGTTGCGTACGATATGCGGGGCATATCGCACTGACTCGCCAGGTTGACAACGCAGCTATTTAAGCGGAGAGCTTGAGCAGGGGAGAGCAAGGGTACATAGGGCCAAGCGAGCAACGGTTGAGGGGTGTGTATCGGGCTAACTCGGGGAGTAGACGTCGAGTCCAACGATAGAAGCACACGCGCGACTCTGCCTTCACGAGAATAGGTTAATAAAGTATAATACTAATAACGAGTTAAAATTGATTTCGCGAAGCACCTTATTGCCACCTCATCCAACGTTACAGAATTTGGTGCTAAGTGTGGGGTGGCAAATATCAGATCTTTTTTTGTTTTGTATTCGGCGCCGTTGCTGTTCGGGCTTATACGAATTCTGACGAGAAGCACACATAGTGCAGTGCCGCGAAAATCAAACTTGAGTACCGGAGCGGACCCAAACGAGATAAAGGATAAACAAGTAGCTTTTGACACGAGCAATTCTCAACAACGGCCTGAAAGTCCTTTTCCGACCTTTTGTCTGTTTTTGGTTATTTTTCCCTTTTTTCTCTGACCCTGGGACAAAAAAAAATGAGATCGACCAAACGAATGTAGACCGATAGAAAGAATAATTTGCAAGCCAAGTGTAGACACAGCAAACGACTAAAAGTAAGAACTCGCACCCGTATTAGCTCGAGGACAGATAATTATTTTATCATCAATATCTACCCTATTCCACCGCCAAAAGAAAATACAGCATGAAATTCGAATAGGCCGTGTAAAAGACGAACGCCGCTCTTTTACCTTTTTTTTCATCCCTTATTGTTTGTCTCGTCCAATTATTATTGACCCATTACAAAGGTAATCAAATCCGGCCCTGCAACTTAGAGAATATATAGGCTCAACCAAGGGATACGTCTCACGGCACACCAAAACACAAAAAAAATCAGAAAAACGATTAATTTCAGTAAAGTCGTCCACGAGCTGGCAAGCGATAACAAGAGCCCGAGTAATACGATACGGGCAGGCCGGGACTTAGCAGTGGATAAAAAAAAACACATGGCCTAGCAGATGATAGAATTATAGCTTGAACCAGATAAGTATGAGCAACTTGACGCCCTGGACGAAAAAACTAAACCGATAGTAATGGGCTTGTTTTCAAAAAGAAAAGCCAAGCTATGAAATGCGGAGAAAGTAAGCACGTCACGCGAGGCGGCTACTGAAAACATCAAAGGGTCGTCACCGATAAGCAGAGAACCTAGAAATGAATTTTTTGACAAGCAAGGGAACATAGAGCCTACAAATAATAAAGCAAGCACTTTTGGCAAACAAACCATCGTGGAAAACACCGAAGGAACTGCAGAAATATGCGGGGCTCAAACAGAGAAAACAAACACACTACCGGCGCAATGGGGCATGCTGAGAGAACAAAAATGGCCGATTCTCACTACACCATACAACAAAGATAAAGAGTTAAAAAATTCTTGGAGCGGAAAACATACGTAATCAACCGGTATGTAATAGAGTAAAGGAAATGAGCAATGAACTTAAGAGAATTAAGAAGGCCACATCTATGGCAGCGATACTACCACCAAGTCAAACTCGTATAGATTGGGCCGATTTTGATACGAACAGAGGTAAACAATGGGGTGACATACCCCTGAACAAAGCCATATATATGGGAAATATGCACCCAACAAACAACGACGACTACCGGCGCAGACCACTGAACTTGCAGAAAATATTTCGTCCCCGCTTAGGCACATGACAAACAATACTCCGTTTTATGATGGGGACCCGATCAATACGCCGCTGTTCGAGAGAATGGTGCGAATGGTCGTGCAAGTAGTAGGGCCAGAAAACGAATTACTTTTTTTGGGCATCTTCGCGAATAGTCTAAGGGGTAAAGCAGCAGAACATTACGCCCCGATACTTACACAGTTTAAAACAGTTAAGGATTTTATTAGAGAGCTCTCAAACAGGTACGGCAATATTAATAACGACAACTCGCTCATGACAAAGTTAAGTATAATAGAACAGCAAGACAGCGAATATGTAGAGGACTACGGCGGGTGAGTACAACAATTGTACAACAGATTGACGATGTTATACGATTAGAGCCCGTGCTTTCTTCCCATTTAAAAGCAAACGCTCAAACAAAGCCTAGAATCGAAGGCAGTGAATCAATTTATATACGGATTACTTCGAACATTTAGCTAGATAATATAGCAAGCCCTAATCCAAGAACATTAGGGGAAGCAATCATAGAAGCGCTAAGAATCAAAAGTGACCTCAGCCTACCTAACGCAGTACCAGCTCGCCCGGATAAATAGTGGGCAGGCTGCAATAGAAATCAGGAATAGCCCTTAAGAAACTTGGCTGGAACTAAAGTCAACATAAATAGCGCAACTACCAGGTTACAAACTACGGCGGCTGCCGACGGAAAAAACTGTATGTATTGTAAGGAAAATGGACATATAATCGAAAAATGCCCTAAATTGATTGCTTTTATAAACGTTAAAAGACTGCCGAAGAACAACGGAAGAGAAAAAGGGAATTGCAGTTACTGCCAAAAACCGGGACACTATGCAAGAGACTGCCATGCTCGCATACAAGATCGGGAAAATCTATTAAGGCAGGGAATGGCAGGCCAAACGAGCAAACAAATGATGGATGGAAAGGCGTTAATAACTATAGAAATAATTATAGCAGAAACTACTCTAACAATAGTTATAACAATAATAAGTATAATAGAAATAGTAATTATAACATTAACAGAAACCCAAACAACAATTATAATGGGATTAATTATTACAGAGACAATGATTATAATAAAGGCCCTAGTTATAGTAGATATGATGCAAGTAGGGGCTACCATAATAGGAACGAAGAATAGAGTGCCTGCAACAGTAATACGGATAACACAGCAAAAAAAAATCATTTGAATAGAGGAGATAATCGACCAGACGGCGTGGTAGCGGAGCATTTATACTTACAAGATGCTCGGCATCGTCCCTTAATTCCAAGCACAAATTAGGAGAAGAAAACAAATAAAGTTTGGCCGAAGTAAGAGAGACTGCGAGAGAAAGCTTGTGAGCAGAGAAAAAGCAGCAAAAGGAAGGTAATACGGAGAGCAAAGGGGGAAGACGAGATATTGACAACAAAGAAGCACTCAGAGCTTAGCAAGAGCCGGGGGGGGGGGGGGGAGAGGGAAAACAGAAGAGAAGGAGCAGAAGATTTCGGAATAAGAAAAAGCAAAAGAGGAATCGGACACACATGCAGAAAATAATTACCCCAAATTTCCAGTGGATGTGGAAGAGACAGAACAGCTCCCTAAAGTAACTATCGAAGTGGCAAGGATAGAGCACATACCACCATAGATAAAATTAGAGAGCCCACAGCTAAAGAGAGAAAGAGAAATAATTAACGTGGATTTAGGCGCAAAGATTTTGGTTATCAAAAAGAATAGCCTTAATTCCGACACGCTAGTAGACGGTAAGTATCGAGTAGCAATTTTTGGTGTAACTCATGGCGCCCGTAGGACACTTGGTACGGTAGAAGCCCGGCGACACAGATTGGAGTGCAGACTACCCGTTTTTCCCCAAGATTTTCCAATTGATGCGGAGGGTATCGTAAGGTAAGACACGTTTAAAATGGCAAGATAAGCGCCGCTGACCGTGCGATTGTATTGAAAAATATGAGGCTACCTATGCTAGGGATGGAATGTTTTAGGATACGGGCAAAATCGAAACAAAAAATCTACGCTTGAATAATAAACTATCCTTGTGAACCAGAAGTCGGCTGAGTACCACTCAAAGAAATGGGAGAAGAGGTACTGTTTGGGAATTTTATAGCCGAGGAAAAAGATGGTAAGGTATTAAGGCAATGCATATTAAAAGTGATAAAGTGATAAATGTGCCCTTGCCGGAGGTGGAGCTGTTTGAATACGAAGAAATCAAGCGAGAGAAACTGGAAGACGTCGAGGGGGACGACGCTCAATACTTAGATAAAGCTGTCATAAAATTATTCGGCGGAGAATTAATAGACGATACAGACAAGAGAGACCAGAAGGAAAGCGACAAACTTTCGGAAAAACACAAACGAGTGGAAAACATTATGCAATTTATAGACACGACGGGCTGCAATAAAAAAAAAAAACACGTAAAGAAACTTACTTTAATAAACCCGTACATCTTTGGCCTCGACGGAAAACCGCTTAAAGCGACGCTTCTTGTATAGCACCAAATAAATACATCAACAGATGACCGATCGTTGCAAAAAGTTATAGATACTCACCGGAATTTAGAGATCAAATGAAGGTAGAACTAAGAAACATGCTACAGCAGAGGATGATTAAACCTTCTACCTCCCTATACAACTTAAACAATTAGATTCTAGCAAAACAACTGGGGCCGAATATTTAACAAAGAGTGGGGGTCATCACAGATTTTCGACTGCTTGATAAAGTTATGGTAGGATCATGCTATCCATTACGATTACGGAGCGACATTTTAAAACATCTGGCGTCTAAACGTTACATAACAGTAGCCGATTTTAAGTCGGGATTCTTCCAAATCAAATTGCATAAGAACGACACGCACAAAACGGCATTTTTGGGCTCAGACGGGCATTTTCAGTATACAAGAATATCCATGGTGTGCAAAACTAGCCGAATACATTTCAAAGGGCAATTTCACTGGAGCTTGGAGGTTTGCAAGGCTACAAGATCTAAGTTTATCTCGACGACATAATGGTTTTCGCAATAGATCTTAAAGAACATGAGGAATGTTTCACAAATTTATTGAAACGATAAGCAGACAAAAACTTGACAATTGCACCCAAAAAGTGTCAATTCTTGAAAAAGGAAGCAAAAATGCTAGGCCATATAGTAGGCAACGGACAGATAAAAACTGTCCCAAAAAATATTGCGGCAGCCAATAAATATCCACCTCCGACGAACGCAAAACAGGTAAAACAATTTTTGGGATTTGTAGGGTATTATAGGCGATTCGTAAAAGGCTATGCAAAGATTGCCCAACCGTTATCTAAACTATTACAAAAAGGCACAGAATTTAAATAGAGTGACCACGAAGAGGATGCATTCAAAACTTTTGTCGACGCACTGTGTAGTGAACCAGTATTCATCGCTCCCGATATGCAAAAACCCTTTATCGTCACGACAGACGCATCAGATTACGCGATCTAAGCGATCCGAAGTCAGGGAGAGATCGGAAAAGACAGATCGTGTTAGTATGCATCACGTTGCGTCAAAGAAAGCGCCCTTTGTTACCCGACATATGACAAGGAGTTATTAACGATTTTATTTGCAGAAGGGCAATTTAGATTATATCGATACGGACGCAAATTCACGGTGGTCACAAATTATGAGCCGTTTAAGCACTTTCACTCGTCTAAAAAACCAGTCATTTATTTTAACAGGCTCAAGGTGGAGCTTAGAGGATATCAGTTTAAAGTTATACACCGCCCTGGCATGAAAAATAGACCACCTGACGCATTATCGCAAAACCCAGTATTACAGCAGGGAGAAGCAAATCCAGAGCTATCAAGATAAGAATTGTACGAACTAGCCGATCAACAAAAAAAAGAAGGAGAAGGCGATAGTAACGGACCACTGGCGAGGGACTACAAGCTTTGGGCAAAAAAAAGAGAGAATACAAGGAAATACAAAGAAAGTAAAAATAATATTCGCAGGCCTAGGACGATAAAGTTCGAAAGAAAAAACAACACTACGACAAGCCGATCGAGAATGAATAAGATAAAAGCATCGATGGGCAGGCATACGGCGAGGCATCCTCAGAATCAGATGAACCGAATTACAAGGAGCGTCCACTAAGATCACAGAGGCGTACAAGAAAAGATAGAGTAAGTAATATAAATAATAAGAATGGGAAAAA
Source organism: Copidosoma aretas (assembly GCA_030522625.1). NCBI lineage: Eukaryota > Metazoa > Arthropoda > Insecta > Hymenoptera > Encyrtidae > Copidosoma > Copidosoma aretas. The sequence continues at coordinate 37,752 of JAPYYV010003143.1, forward strand.
AGCTGCGGTAGTAATAATCGCGACGGTAGATTAAGTCATTTCGCAGGGACAAACTGACGGAAAATTAAGTTACATACTGAAAGAACCAGGATTCAAAAAAAAAGTAAGAACAACGAGTACACCAGCAGTAGTACGGGCAAGGGAAAAGTTTCGAAAAATACGTCATAGACAGCTCGACAGCCTGCACCGACAAAAACCGCAGATTTCGGTTGCACCACAAATATTCAAGCTTTTAGAAGAAATAATAGTAGCCAACTGTGACACGCTACGAACTTTGGACCTAAACGCAGTAGACGATACAAAAGATCATGGAATTGGAGCCGAAAGACTTTTAGAAACTACAAAAATAAAGCATTACACCACTCCAGGTATAGAAGCAATGAAAGAGCCAAATATATACGACCTATTAGAGAGTAGGTCAGACAAGTTACGGGCACAAGTAATGGTTAATATCAGACGACATGACGTAAAACGCCAGCCATGTATGAGAATCGACGTATGGGAGTCTAAAAAAATCACGCCCACGGAAAAGGCATCACACGATACGATCGAAAAAGAGAACCAATCAACGCATAGTGCGAGCGAAAAAAGGCCATCAAGACAACTATACTTTCAGATAGATAGCTGAAATTTTAAAACGATGAAACACGAAGGAAAACGAATGAATGTGCTGTGCCAGACGGAGCATTTACTGAAATAACAGGGTTACCACACGACTCTCCCAGAAACTGCCTGTTTTACACCTTAATATTTTTATTTCATCTCTACCGAAAGAGCTACAGGCGATTTTACGTAACTTAAATTAGTTACAAAAATGTAGAGAACCAGAGGTGACAAAGAAAATACTCAAGTCACAAACAAGCTATGAAAATGGTGATTGCATATACGTATTAACGGTACATACCTTTACACGCACTTTTTATCATTAAAAGACGTGGAGGTCTACCACATACATCCAGAAGGCGTAAGCAAGAACGCACATTACACACCATTAAAACAATCATTTGATGGAAAGGAGTCAAGTAGCTAACCGAACTGCGAGCCCAACGAAAATTACCAAGTAGAGTATGGAAGGAAGCAGGTCAGCTATAGTAAAGGTGACAGAAAGGACCAAGGTTTGCAAAAAAAGAATAATAAACGTCATTTAAGACAAGAGCAAGAGCATCTCGAAAGAAGGACGGATACGGATAAACATAGTGAGAAACGGGGTGGAGACAAACAGCCGACAAGCAGCGATGACGACAACCCTGAAATTATAGTAGGAGAGAGAGAGATGAGCATGTCGACGAGTTACGGAAGCCCGTATGGCTAACTGTTCATCTGTGGCGCTTGCTACACCTCGCAGTGCTTTTAAGCACTTCTCTTTTCTCATCGTGGCTCGAAACGACGCCTTAAGGCGAGATAAAATACTTCTTTGCACTTTTCTCTCTGCCCTGCCGCGTGATTTTGATATTATTTATATGATGTTTTAAGGTTATAAGTCATCAATTAAACAAAAATAGAGCAAAATAAGAAATTTATCAATGTATTGGACTGTATTGCGAGTGGGAATGCCGTGTTAAAGGGTAAAATTTTTTTTTTAACTCTAGTCGGTACATAGATAGCCAGTGTAAAACACAGCCACTTGCCTATTTTGCAGCTTACAGCATTGATTCAACAGCTTTTGAGTTTTAAACTGTTTTCCTGACACTGACTGTAACAGAATATTTTTAGTTATTTTTTGTAAACCCTGTGCTATATCAACATAGAGCTGGTGGTGCCAGTAACTGTGTCTGGCAAAGCAGACCAATTAATCTATGGGAGTGATTTTGCAGTTGAGTGGTTTTTTCTTTTTTTTTTTTTTTTTTTTTTTTTTCAATGCAACTATATCACACAACAAAATACAGTGAAGTAAAATGTACCTTTCTTTTTTACAGCTTCCAGTATTTATGAAGCAAGGTTACATCTTACCAAGCTTTCTCCTGTACCAGTCAATTTTTCATCGGAGTGTCCTAGCTCAACGAAAGGATTCCAGCCAATTTTCACTGGTAAATGTTTAAAAAATTTTTTTCAGCACCAAAGTAGTAGCTACGTAAAATGGTTGAATGCATAACCTGAATCTTAAAACTTACTAAAATCCACTCAATTGTATTTCAGGTAACGCTTACAGTATTGTAAAAGTCAGCAGTAATCGTGTTCCTCTCCTACATTATTGGTGTCTAGGCTCATCTAAATTATTGTCCTAATATACAGTCTTCAATGAACTATCATCGCTATCAATGGTTTTGCTTCAATAATCAGTAAATACTTGTATATTGTTTTAAACACTTCAGCAGAATGAATGATATTGTAAAAAAATATTTTCATGCGAATCTGACTAACAAGCAGATTTGTGCTTTGTTAGAAAAAGAACATGGGATCAAAAAATCCGTCAACAGTATTAAACGTTGTTTGTACAGAGTTGGGTTAAAAAGAAACAGTTTACAGAAAGTAAGCATGAAGACATCTGTCATGCAATATATGATGAACTTGATGGAGCCGGTTTTAATCTGGGTTATCGATCTCTTTGGAGGAAATAAGAAAATAAATACTTTTTAACTGTTAAAAGATAGACTATTTACGAATTATTGCAGTTGATTGATCCTGAAGGGTTATCTGACAGATTGCGTAACCTTATTCGTCGCCCGGAGTACTTGAGTCCTGGACCCAATTACCTCTGGCACGTAGACGGTTACGACAAGTTGAAGCAGTTTGGCTTTGCAATACATGGATGTATCGATGGCTACTCCAGGTATCTTCTGTGGCTTCATGTTATGAATACAAACAAAGATCTACAGGTGACGGCTTTTTGAATACGGTGGTACATCATAACTGCATACCAAGAATCATTAGGACAGACAAAGGTACTGAAATACTATCATCGAAACTCTTCAAGTTTTCTTACGCCGAAGTCACGATGACCCAGCATCTGGAGAAAAAAGCTATTTTGAAGAAAAAAGCGTACATAATCAGCGCATTGAATTGTATTAGGGACAGATAAGACGACATTTAGCCGATTTCTTTATTTAACTTTTTAAATGTATGGCACAAGAAAATTGGTCGATGGTTCAGAGTTTCATAAAAACTGTTTACGATACTCTTTCAAAAGTTTAATTAAATATGAGTTAGATTTAAATCAACAGTTATGGAATGAGCAGCATATAAGACGACAAAGAGAAGAAGCCCATTGCTCTTTTACATCTACCAGAAGATAAGGGTACATATGATTTCCGGAAACTAATTGATAGAGATACAATTCTGGAGTTGCGTGATACATTTACAGTAGGACCCGAGTTGGTAAATGCTGAATTCAAAGCATTGGTTGACGAAGCTTTTCCAGACGAAACTCTACCAACAAATGCTGACGAAGCCGTTGCGTTGTACATCAAATTAACGGATAATGTGGGTAGCACTGTGCATACATAATTTTTTTTTTTTATACCCTGTCTGAAACTATTTTCTTAATAAATGCATACTATAATTGTTTGTGATCATGCAAATAACAAATCATGTAGATCATGTGTATGGTTTCAGCTGACAGAGATTGTAAAACAAGAGCATGTATAAGTATAGGTATTATTTTGATACTAACATTGCTTAACATACATGTGATGTCGTTTCTGCGAGAAGACGAGCTTATAATGAACAATGTTCAATGTTTTGGCTTGTAAATGTAATAAACAGATTTAAATCTCAATTTTATTATTTTTTATAGTACATACGAGGTAGAAACCATGTTTCTTTTACAAAATAGTAACCAGCACATTACGTTATTTTCTGTTGTATGTGATAAACGCTTAATGCACTAGTAGAGGTTGATGTACGTCGTACAATTGATAATATAAATATAAACTTAAAGAACATTAAACAGTTTACTTTCAACATGTAATATAGAACGCTTTCCTTCCATGTCGTGCAATACTCATTATTACATGTTGTGCGTATTTGTTTTCTTCTATTTGTAACAACAATATTCATGAAGATTAGTTTTGATTCGCGAATGTTCAGTTTTTCTGACTTATCTGCGTAACATCCAGTTGTATATAAATAACGAAGTAGAATTAAAAATAAAAATCACGAATCACGATACAAATATAAAGATAATTTTACTTAGTATTACAGTTTTCTTTTAAGTACGCATGATACGAAATTTTTTATACATTTTACACGACGATATTCTATCACTGGGTTTATATTTGAAACACTTTTGTACAATTGAACATACGCGCAATGGTAATTGAAGCATATCAGGCTCCAATTTTTTCTTTATAATGTTTTTAAGTACTTCGAATTGCGCGTCAAGCAAAATCATGTCGCCTGTAAACAATTTGACAATCACACACCCTAGAGACCATACATCAGAGTGTGTTGTAGCGCTTTGTTCCTGAAGTAACAACTCGGTGGCATGTATAGTACAGTTCCGCGAGGTCGCGTACCAGCTGTTGTTAATAAGTGTTTAGGCAGACCTTTCATCCGGCTGATACCCATATAGCACACTTTAATCTTACAGTCAACACTAACTAGCATGTTCTCTAGTTTAAGGTCCTTGTGCAAAATCTGTGGTGCGTATTTATGAATATACGATACTCCCGAACACATTTGCATCGACATATAAACTTTGTTGGTTTCAGTACAATTAACTTGTTTTTTAAATATTACATCTCTCAAATTTCATTGGCCAAAGTGTTCCATAAAAAGATAGGAATGAGTAGCATCTGAGTGAACAGCTAATAAAGTTACAATATTGGGGTGTCGTATGTTATCCATAATTGAATCTTCACGCATCAAATATTTTTCTTTGAAATTTAGACTTATGACCTTAACAGCAACTTCAGTATGATTCCAATAACTCCGATAAACATTCCCAGATGCTCCTTCACCAACTGCGAAACCAGAAATATCAATATCATTTCTCTGAACTATTGGAACGGATAACTTTAAATCGTCCCATAAATAAACTTTTGGGCTTAAAACTTTTTTTTCCGTCAGTCACGTTCTCGACTCCATCTTTTTGCATTTAAACAGCTTGTTTGGCAGCTATACGGTTAACATCGCTATTTCCCAGTGCCACTGAGGCTAATTGATTTAGCTGTGTTACATTATTAGCTTTTTTCAACGTAAATAAGTATAATCTGATTTGACAATTGGATATTTTAATCTTGTGGGAAAACCTCCAGAAATCGCAAGGGTACCCTTGGGGATCAGTAAAATCAACAAATCAATGTTCCTTATAATTTCCCAAGCACTTGGTACTTCCATTAAAGTATCCAATACTGTCTTCATTTTTTAGTCCGCTGATACACACACTTAGAATCTCATCGCCCCGCGTTTGGCATGAGTATATATTTTTTATCGTTCAATCCTTCATGCTTCCAACCCAAAATGACACCTTTTGCTTAATTATCATCCTACGATTAATTGTAATTAAATATTCTTAATATTTTCACTCAGCATGTTATGAATGTATACATTTATACATATTCAAACTGATAATTTACTGCTTTTTTTGCGGGTTCATCTTTCTTTTTTTGCAGATGTTTCTTTATAATGTTCATAACTTTCGAAGCATGATTCCATTTATTGACCTCTGAAAATGAATTGACTGAAATTATAATAATAGTTAAGTCAACATTCTAAGCATAACGTCAGCAACGTAAGCAAATAACACGTTATACATAAGTTCATCGTATATCCTCTGTACAAAATCCATTACATACAACTTAAAACGAGGATTGTTTGAATAACGCGTTAATTAAACGTTTAATAAGACATTACTAACGCTTAGACAGTTCCGTGGAGCATATGACACTAAACTCTGCTACTCCTAGGGGTAACTTAAACAGATCTCCAACTTTACCAACACCATACGTAACCCCCTTAGCTTCGTACGTTAATCCAGTAGCATTAGGAAAGTATTATGAGATCGTTTGTATGCCGATCTCCTTCTCCTTGGTTGGTCCAAGGTACGAAAACTCTTCACAAATGATCTTTACGTAATCCATGTCCGTTTGTTAAAAATCTCATTAAGTACAATAGAGTAGGAGAGGAACACGATGACAGCTGACTTTTACAATATTGTTAGCGTTACCTAAAATACCAATGCAAGAGTGGATTAAAGTAAGCTTTTAAATTTAGATTATGCATTAAACTATTTTACGTAGCTACTACTTTGGGACTAAAAAAAATGTTTAGTCATTTACCAGTGAAAATTGGCTGGAATCCTTTCGTTCAGCTAGGACACTCCGATGAAAACTTGACTGGTACCGGAGAAAGCTTGGTATAATGTAACCTTGCTTTACAAATACTGGAACCTGTGAAAAAGACAGGTACATTTTACTTCACTGTATTTTGTTGTGTGACATAGTTGCATTGAAAAAAGAGAAAAAAAAGAAAATGGAAAAAACCACTCCCATATATTGATTGATCTGCTTTGCCCGACACAGTTTCTGGCACCACCAGCTCTATGTTGACATAACTATATTGATATTAATGTTAGATATCAAGCGGACTGTATGATAAGAGAAAAAGAGAGCGGCGCTGGATGAGCACAAAGCTTGTGGTAACTCCCGGTTTGGATAAGATCCTTAGATCCTAAAGGAAATGAGGACCGTACCAACGAAAGACTCTGACATTGAGTTGACTTAAAACTTTATTGACAGAAATAAAGCGGTTGCGAGGGAGCGGCAATCTCTCTCGGCTGCATGAATCTGCTCGCGAGCGCCGACATGTGGCTCGAGAGCATGCGGTAGCAAGACTGACTTTATATGCGGGCTACCTCGCAGGGCAGCATCAAATTGAGGAATATGTAGTTGTATGTACATATTTATAAGTTCTTATATTAAAAGTCGAAGAAAAAGCAGAAATAAACTTATGTTATGTACAGCAAGGTATTATTTGATGATATTCGAGAAGCAATACGAGTCTTTCTCGCACGGCAAGTCTTTGGCTTCGAAGGCATCATAACAATGATACTGACACTTTGAGCACTAAATTCTTAGAATTTAAGTATAGGAAGTAAATGTACAAGCGATAACAATAAAATTAGAATTACATGAAAATATGTACAATAAAGCTAAGTCAATCCTGAACATTCCACCCGCCTATTTTGCGAGTAAGGCGTAAGCGAAATATGTTTTCTTTTCGCACTGCACTATACACTAAACACTGACACAAGATGAGAATATGAACAGATATATGTTGATGAAGATAAAGCTGGCGGTTGTAGAGCACCTGAAAGCGCCCATCCGAAAACGGTACGTTGAGCCATTGGAGTCTCTGGTGCCTCAATCCGTAGTCCTTTCTTTAGTATTTGCGGCAGTATATCGGCACCAAGCAACAGCTCGATTTCTGCTGGTCTTTCGCGGAAATCGTCTGCCATGACCAAACCACCTAGATGTTGCCACCATTCACGAATTTTGTGTTGACCACTGGTGTACTTCGTGATGAGCGAAATGACTTGAGCGTTGAAATGTAATATCACCTTGTCGTCAGTCTGAGGTGAAATCGTGAGCTTTGCAATACCATGTACTAGAGGGCCGTTTAATCCGCTGATTTCCAGTAAACTTTGATCTTGCTATTTGAAGTCGATGCCTGCTCACTTGAACAAGCTTTTAGCAACGCATGTCGTTTGCGAAGCGCTGTCGAGCAAGGCACGAGCTGTGTGTTTGCGTCTGTCAGGTTCCTGCAGCTGAACGAGCACTGATTGCAGTAGCGTCATGCACACATCAGAAGACCCAGGAGGCTGTAGATAACAGTAGATCTGACTGCCTTTGCCATAGACAGTTGGCAAAGTGTCTGTTGACGTCACGTGTGCAGAGGACAACTTCTCCTCATGCAGCACCGAATGGTGATTTTGACAGCAAGTTCGGCACCGATTGCTTGACCTGCGAGCTTGTGTGAGCCTAGATGATTTGTGCACAGTCCTCTTTTGACGACAAATTGCTTGTGTTCCTGTGGAGTTTTGCCCTGAAACTCTTCACGGCGGTATATAAAACGCTCACCTTCGCAATAGAAGCATTTTTGACTTCTGACAGCCTGGTTAAGCAAGACGTGAGTTTTGGACTTCTCCTTGACCTTGGAGGCCTTCATAGATGTACTATTGATCTCGAGCATCGAGATGCGCTGCTCCACGAAGGTCTTGAGTTGAGCTAATGTCGGTGGATTCATTTGAGAGCAGATTGACGACTCCCATTCGCGAAAAGTTCTTGTGTCTAGCTTTCGAACGGTGAGTGCAACGATCAAATCGTCCCAATGATCCGTGTTTCGATTAAGTTGCTTGAGCGCAGCAAGGGCATTAACTGTACCACTAAGTAATGCCTTAAGCTCTGAAGCAGACTCTGTAGCGATGACCGGTAAAAAGAGTAAGTCTCGAACAAGCGCAAAGACAAGACGTCGCTTGTTCGTGTAGTGATCTTTGAAAGCTTTCCAAGTGACCACGAAGTTTGCGTCAGTAAGCTGAATCGTCTTAAGCATCTCCGCAGCTTCACCATGTACATGGGTTTTGAGCTGCTGCAGCTTCTCGACGTTACTTAAACGTGAGTCACGCACAATAATTGCCGAGATTAAGTTCTTAAACTCAAACCAACCGCACAATTGACCCGAGAAATTAGGCACGGACACTGCAGGCATACTTCTTGATGGAGCTGTTGGGGCAGGAAGTTTCTGCAACTCCTCAGCCTTAGACAAGGCTGAGTTAATATATGCTTCCTCTGCTTGATCGTATGCGTCGGAGGGGTTTACAAAAACGAGTAAAAATATTTTGTTATTGTCAGTTACGGGAAAACAGTTTAAACTCAAAAGCTTTTGAATCAATGCTGTTAGCCGCAAAATAGGCAAGTGGCTGTGTTTTACACTGGCTATCTAAGTACCAACTAAAGTTAAAAAAAGATTTTACCATCCAACATGGCATTCCTGATCAAAATACAGTCCAACATATTGATTGATTTCTTATTATGCTCTATTTTTGTTTAATTTATAACCTATAACCTTAAAACTACATATAATCAATATCTACATCACGCGGCAGGGCAAGAAGAAAAGTTCAAAAAAGTATCTTATCTCGCCTTAAGGCGTCGTTTCGAGCCACGATAAGAAAAAAGGAGTGTACACAAGCACTGCGAGGTGTAGCTAGCTCCACGCATAAACAGAGAGCCATACGGGCTTTCGTAACGAATTAAGTTACGCTTTATGCACAACAGAGAGCGAGAACAAAGCTGATATAGCTATACATTCATCATCGATAGAGATATATAGAGTGTGCAGGGCACGCCTGGCAACTAAAGTACCACCATGAGCACCAAAATAAGAGGAGGATCCACACTTGTGCCAAGTGCTAAATAAAATTGAAATCATCGTTCTTGATATATCGAAAACCTAGCGTTAATGACAGTAACGAAAGCGGTACCCAATACGGCAGCCATAGACGCACTACATGAAAGAGGATACATTGATCCGATACGGATGAGTAGCAAATAAAATAGCGTAGGGGAGGCCAAATTGACAAAAGCAAGGAGAATATCAGCTATGCATATGTACGTGGAGGAGCATTTTAAAAAAACGACGCTGATTCAAACATTAAAAAATGTATCAAGGCACTTGAAGAAATAATAGTAATAAATTCAATAAAAACGATTGGGATCGTTAGAGACCTAGCGATCCTAAATCTAACCTAGTGGGGATACTTTGTCGACACCTTTATGGAAATATTTAAAGATGTTAGACTAGCAGCGGTATTCTGCATAAACAACCTGAAAATTCCGCCAACGAGTCAGAGATTGAAAATCATTAGAGAGTACCACGAAGTATCAACAGGAGGACACAGAGGCATGAATAAAACGTACAGCAGGATCGCAAAAGACTACTACTGAAGACATATGCGGCTGGACGTGAGACAAGTCATTTTAGAATGTCTCTTATGTCAGACGAAAAAACTTGTCAGAGTAAAGACAAAACAAGCCATGCTTATTACCAACACACCGAGTAGGCCGTTTGAAAAGATTTATGTAGACTTTTATGGACCTATCAGTAAACCCACAGCGAATAAGTACATAGACATAGTATTTAGACAAGACTGGCTGACGAAATTTTTCGTTCTTGCACTCGTAAAAAGGGCAACAGCTAAAACAACCGTAAAAGCGATCATGGATAAGTTCATAGCATACTTCGGGCCACCCGAACATTTATTATCGGACCAGGGCACTCATTTCATGAATAATTGCATTAACGAGTTTGGAGGAGTAGTTCAAATAGAAAAAATGCGCAGCACAGCATAACACCCGCAAACAAATGGTGCCATCAAACAAATGCATCACACACTTACGGAATACATAGAAGCCTATGTAGAGCAAAACGATAAGTGAGACAAACATTTCCTGATGTGTATGCACTCGTATAATACTACGGACCATAAAGGCACGGGATATTCACCACTCGGACTTTTTTTACGGCCAGAGAGCAAGAACACGTTCTTGTTTTAAAATATTACCCGGCGGCCGAACATCGGACGAATATTTTGAAGAGCTGGTAACAATTCTTACGGAGATAAGAACCATTGTCGCAATGAATCAGGTGCAAGCAATGTACCAGTCAAAGTTTTATTACAATCGTAAACTAAACACAAGATACTTTCTCGAGGAGGAAATGGTTTACGTGTTAAAGAAACCATCAAAAGGAAAGTAGGACGCACAGTATGAGGGCCCGTACGAAATAACTGTCATCGATTATGCACAAACGTACGTAATGCTTTAAAGACAAGGTGAGGTAAGAATATCTCACGTGGATAAAATAAAAAAAGCATGTGTGGTAGAGGTGCCGCAAGAAAATGTCAATAGGGAAAGGGACACGGAGGTACAGACTTAAAACTGCATCTTCGCTTAAAATTTCCGCGGCCCCCGAACGCCCCGCGAAAATACAACAGATAATAGGAAAAAGTGAAAGTGTTTAACGACCAATGTGAATATAGAAAAGATAGCAGAGATAAAGTTAGCGAATATTACAGACAATGACCAGAATAATAGGATTAGGGAGACAGTAAATAAAATAACATGAGGCATTAATTATAAGATTGCTCAGGCAAAGCAAAGGTAGGGCGTATGGCACTCCCTCATATAATTAATTTGTAAAAAGAAAGAGTAAGAAATAAGAGAGTTAACCAATGCGCGTATTGTATCAAAATCAATATATAGACTAACGGAATAAGCTATGTATGTAAAAAAAAAGAAAAAAAAACCACACAAATATCTTAACAGTAAGACGAAAAAGGATGCGAAGAGACAGAATGATGAAAGTCGTGGGCTTTCGATTTTGTTAGATTTTTTTTAATTTTATTTCTTGGCATATGTATTAATTTTTTTCATTTTTATTTAACTATTTTATCTGCTTTCACTTTTCCTGTCCACGTTCCGTCTCCGTCCAAGAGGTACTTGCGCAGCAACCACCCCTCCCGTACGGCCCGGGGAAGGCTGTGCCTGCTGTGCACCCAGGGCACAGTGGCAGCCTCCACAGGCCATAGGGCCCGGGGTATCCGTGATGTCTACCGTTGCAACACTGGCAACAGCATACATTTTGTGGCCCTCCCGCAGGATCTGCAAAAAAAAAGCAGAAAAAACTAAAACTATAACAAGTATATGTAAGAAAAAAAGTCCTTACGCATATAGCCGGCCGCTCTTCCAACGGGGACCCGTCAGGGTCAAGCGCGGCAACATCAACCACCAGTACAAAAAGCGTACCGTGGCACGCGCAGCCGAGACTGACAACGTACTACACCCTCGACATCAGGACGTCGCAACGGGTCCGAAAGACTCGACCTGAGGTGGGCAGAGGCGGAGACCGGGGACAGTTCTGAAACACTGCCGCACAGTAGACTCTAACTCTAAAGCCAGTACGAAAATTCTTGCTTACAGCGAATTTTCATCCCATCTGAACAATTATAGGCTTATTTTGTTCCTTACGTCATATACCTCAATGATCCGTTTCCCTCGAACCTGTCACAGGTCGTCATATATACGTAAAATATGTATGTATATGACAAATTCTGGTAATCAGTGAATTCTGAATAAGTCAAACTAATTTTTTTAATGTTCCTGATATCCAATCAGACTCAAAATTTGCAGACACCCTTAGTTTTATGTACTTTGAAACATTATGTACTTAACAGGATAATGAATCCAAAGCGGCGTCTGAAACAAAATGGCAGACTCACTTTAACTTTTAACCTTTTTCATATGGGTATTAAACGAAAGGGAATGACTTGTAGAATACAACAGAAAGCGTTACCCTACTATAAATCCAATATAGCGGCTAATACAAAATGGCGGACTAACTTTAACTTTCAAACCCCTTCGATATGGGTAGCAAACGAAAGGGAATGCCTTGCAAGATACAACTAAAAGCATCCCGTTCCTCTAAATTTAATATGATGGATAATACAAAATGGCGGACTTACTTTAACTTTAAAACCCTTCAATATGGGTATCAAACGAAAGTAAATGACTTGCAAAATACAACAGAAAGCGTCACGTTACTTAAAATCTAATATAGCGGTACTACAAAATGGCGCACTTACTTTAAATTTTAAACCCCTTAGATATAAGTAGAAAACGAAAATGAATGACTTGTAGAATGCAACAGAAAGCGTCACGTTACTCAAAATCCAATATGATGGTACTACAAAATGGCGCACTAACATTTACTTTCAAATCATTTAGATATGGGTATCAAACGAAAGGGAATGACTTGTAGAGTGCAACAGAAAGCTTAAAGTTACTCTTAATCCAATATGGCGGCTAATACAAAATAGTGGACTTACTTTTACTTTCAAACTCGTTCGATAATGGTATCAAATATTTTAACTTACCGTTTGATATATTCATGATTTTCAAACATATTGACATTCCAACGTTTACCTTTTTAAGGTTGGCAAGAAACACAGATGTCTTTTACAGACTTATGATGAACTCGGATCCATATATTTTTCTTTAAACAGTAATGAACCGAGAAAAAAACGTACAACCTTAACAGTAGAAATGCTTTCCTTGTTAAAACGAGAAAACATTAGCTCTATCCAAGATTATTCTGTGGATGCAACTGATTATTTATCTGATGCTTAAAGTATTTTATTATAATCAACTTTCTGTACCAACAAATTCTCATTTTATTAGGTTGAACCGGGATGTATAAAAATAATCTTATGTATACACGTACATTAGTATTCTATAATAATCGACAGTATAAGTTTAATGCTATATAATGCTTCAGCACGTACTGTGATAATGTTCATTCATTAAGTAAATGTAAAAAATGTAAAAAAAACATTTGACAATATATTGAAAAACAATATATTTCTACTTTAAAAAAGTTTAATTTTTTTTCACGCTATCCATTGCAATATATGAAGAGCTTTTATAGAATATATATTTTAGACTACGTTACTCAGGTCTTTTAAAAATTATATTTTACTCTGTTTAAAATATGAATTAAGCTTATAGTGATGATTTCTCTATTGTAAAAAGAAATCCCAACAATTATTTTTTTTGAGATGGTCTGTCATGTCATATGCATATCAAAAAAGTTTAATAGTGGAAGTTGATCAGCCATTTGATACCCATATCGAAGGAGTTTGAAAGTAAAAGCAAGTCCACCAGCATGTATTAGCCGCCATATAGAATGTAGAGTAACGTAAAACTTTCTGTTGCATTTCAGAGGTCACTTCCTTTCATTTGATACCCATATCAAAGGGGTTTTAAAGTTAAAGTAAGTCTGCCACTTCGTATTAGCCGCCATATTGGATTTAGAGAAACGTGACACTTTCGGTTGTATTTTGCAAGTCATTCACTTTCGCTCGATACCCATATCGAAGGGGTTTTGAAATTAAAGTCAGTGTGCCACTTTGGAGTACCGCCATATTGAATTTTACGTAACATGACGCTTTCTGTTGCATTCCACAAGTCATTCATCTTCGTTTTCTACCCATATTCAAGGGGTTTGAAAGTTAAAGTCAGTGCGCCATTTCGTTTTAGCCGCCATATTAGATTTAGAGTAGAGTGACGTTTTCTGTTGTATTCTACAAGTCATTCCCTTTCGTTTGATACCCATATCGAAGAGGTTAAAAAGTAAAAGTTATTCCGCCATTTTGTCTCAGACGCTATTTTAAATTTATCATTATTTTTAGTATATAATGTTGCATAGTATATGAAACTTAGGGTGTCTGCAAATTTTAAGTCTGTTTGGATATCGGGAACATTAAAAAAATTGATTTGACTTATCCAGGAATCACTGATTACCAGAATATGTTATATATATACATATTTACATATATATAACGACTTGTGTCAGGTTCGCGGGAAATAAATCCTTACAGTATATGACGTAAGGAACAAAATAAGCCCAAAATAGTTCAAATCAGATGAAAATTCGCTGTAAGCAAGAATTTTGGCTCTGTTTTTAGAGTTTCAGTCCACTGTGCGCCGTGATTAATTGCCCTGTTGGGCAATAAACGTCGCAACATGTGACGCCACCGCAGGACTTGTACCTATGCACTGGCATAGGCAGAGCATTAGAAGGCCATCCTGGCTAACGCAGAGAGAGTGGCAGGGAAAAGAACCCGTACGGGTCCACGACCAACCGCGTCCCCAACTACAAAAAAAAAGGGAGAGTCAGTAACGAAAAAAAACTAAACCAAAAAAAACACCTACCGCGCCGTGGGTTAGGTAGGTCATTGGGGCCAATGCCGTCGGCTCCTCATGTACCACGAGCTGGTCTCCACGCATCCGCCTGACGGATGGCATGCGCCAGCAGATAAACAGGACCACGGACTATAAAAAAAAACAAGAGAGATACTTAAATACAAGTAGTACAGGAAAATATAAAGGTATGTACAGAAATACTAACACGAGATTGCCTTCTTTATTACGGCCCCTCCGGGACGGCACCGACACTGCCATCGGGGACCACGAACTCCGTCTAACGAGTATTATCGTGAGGCAGACTTACGAAATCGCGTAAGCGACGAACAAAATCAACAGTAGTGGAAACCATTGTCAACTGTATAACACAAAAAAAAGAATTTTTCTAGGAAGAAACAAGCGAAGGTTGAAACGAGCACACACTGAGCCCTAGCGAAAAGCGCGAGCTGCACAGGAACAGAACTTATAACGTCAGAATCACAATAAGCACTGTCAAAGAGAGGCCAAAAAGTCCAAAAATCTTAACATTTTCCTACTTTCGCGAAAACAGAAAAAAAAAAATTAGTATGGGGATAATAAAAGGAGTAAATTCAGTGGGAAAAATGTGTGAGAAAAAGACCGGTCTGCGATACCATATGCGTCTTCCTGTTATAAATGACTCACAGCGTCGAGCGAGATGACAGAGCGAATGGGACACAACAACCCTGTGACGATAAGCATAGATGGTTATTTAAACGCTGATATATATAAAAAGAAGAAAAAATTTAGTAGAACTTCATCAATATTATATTCATCGATCATTTTTAATTCTGCACATAGGATACATCCACATTGTGTTAAGAGTCGGTAAATTTGAGTCAATCGTTTAAATCTTGAATTTTTTCTTCCCCTTAACAGTATACATACACTCCTTTACAACACATTTCAAATTCATGTAAAAGATAGTTATTTAGAGAGTCGTATAAAGAAAACAAAAAACAATGCAAAAATACGATATGAAGGAATTAAAAACTCAAAAACTCACAATAAATATTCATTCATACATATAGTAAGAATTTTCGGCAGCGGATATGAAAAAATGATAGAAAGTCAGTCAACAGAGCGCAAGAGCGTGTTTGTTACATATAGACTATAAGCAACTCACAAGTACAGCAATATGTAAGGGTAGAGCCAGACTCCCGACTTGACCTGCAAAATCGACCTGTTTTTTTTTTTGTCTATGAAAGTAATTGCTTTGACTATTGTCAACGTATGTATGAAATAAAAGATTTTAGTAAAGTGATCAGGGAGCACCTACTGGTCACATCCGCATTAATAAAATAGAGGGAAAAGCAAGAAAAAGATTTATAATAATTAAAAAAAAAAAAAAAAAAAAAAACCTTGAAAAGCGAGGACAAGGGAAAATAAAAAAAAAAAGGGGGGAAAAATTAGTAAAATGAGGGGGGTTAAGCAGTAACGAAAGATTATGGAAAAATAGAGAGGTACTCAAACAAATGTACTGAGAGGGCTGAAAGATAATGAGAATATACAAAAACCGCAAAAAGTCACTCGTTTTTTTTTGTTTTAGGATCGGAGCCATCCCGGTAACAGAACAACCGGGACAAGTGAAATTTATGAAGAGAAATTCTAAAATGTTGGTAAAAAATTTAGGTCCGGTGCAATCAGTCACGTCAACATAGAAAATCATATGGTATGTTGAGTGGAATCAATTAATCGAGGAATTAAATGCATTTCTGAGTGCAAGCAGGCAAGCAAAGTGGAAATGCAGAAAAACATTAGAAAAGGAAGATAAATGCGAAATGCAAGTAGAGCAGGCCACACATAAAGCACTAAGGGTACGGGAAAGAGTGGAAGAGGCCTACAGAGCAATGGTAGGCCGGACAGTTGGTAGTCGAATAGAAAGAGCGCATGTATTTCAGGGACAGGAAACAGAGGCAGAAAAGAAGAAAATACAGAAGCTGGTAGAATCAAAACTGACTAACACAACCGATACAACTAAGCACATAGCTTAACAATTGAGAAATACAAAGTTTGGTGATCATGAACAAGAGCTTTAGAGCATAAAAAGTTTCGAAGACAAAGTGGGGAAAATAACATAGGCAGGCTTAAAAGTAGTTACGGAATTCATAGGCGGATATGACAGAGTATTAGAAATGGTGTGAAAGTTTGAACAATTAACCGAAGAACTTGTAGTGAGATTCGGAACAGCAACGGATATAGTATACTTAGCTTGTCAAAGCGTGTCGCATCTACCAGAGGCAGCATTGGGGGTTATGGCCGAAGCAAAAATTTTGCTGGAACAACTCAGACCGGCTCTTAAGTTCCTGGGTGTAGGAAATAATACAACAGACGAGGAGATTGGGGAAATCGCAGATATAACTACCTTAGCACTAAATGGAAAAATTATATACTACGTAGAGATACCATTATTGACAAATAAAAATCAAGATCTTCTTAGAATATCACCGTTGCCAGCGAAACAAGTAGGATTGAACTCTACGGACGTAGTAGTACATCTACAGCTGACATGCGAATACATAGCAAGCAGCGCGAGCGCAAAGAGATTTGCGCTGATACCGCAAGAGGTGGTACAGCAATGCAGATAGCTGGGAAAAATACGCATATGTAAGCAAATGGAAACAACACAAAAGGTAAAAGAAGACCACCCGTGCGAAATACGACTTATACTGCCCAAAACGGTGAAGAAAACGAAAGAATGTCCAATAATACTGGCCAAATTAAGAGGCACATATTGGACATGCCTCCATGCAAAGAATTAGCATGCATTAAGTACTACGGAAGAGAAAAAGGTACAAGTGCAGTGTAAACATACCGAGCATAAGACACTAAAAGTCACAAACTCAGAAGTAACGAGTCTAGCGATGGACTGCATAGCCCAAACATCCGTAACAAGGTTACACCCGGACCAAGAGGTGGAAAAAATTCAGATATTTGAATTTAAAAACTCGAACTTAAACTTGGAAGGAATTATAGAAAAAACAAAGAGGATACAAGAAGAGAAGCTACTAGAATTAGAAGAAACAATAATTAAAAGGGATAGGTTGTAGAAACTCGATAACGAGAAGTACGGGCTCAATAACAAAAAACAAAAGTAGGAACATAATTGGCGGATATAATCCAACGTGTACGCGAAATACTGCAAATGAATGAGGAATTTTCCGATTGGAAACAGTACGCGTGGATGGCGACGGAGATAGCGCTTTGAGTGGCAGTAGGGTTATTCGGAATTTTTAGATAGAGAGCCCCCGTAATACTAACTCTAGCTAGAATGAAAAGCTAGAAGAAAAATATTATAATCATGATGAAAAGTACAATATACGCAAGATGATAATGATATTGAAATGGTTATTGATGTTATAATAATGATAGCAATAATGATGAAAAGAATAATAATAATAATAATAATAATACTTATGATTATGGGAATACTGTAAGAAAAAAAAAAAAAAAAAAAAAGAACAAACAAAGAAACACAAAGAAAAAAAAAGACAAAGAGTCTTAGATATAAGTTGACTTACACAATACCAGAGAAATACGATAGTTATTATAGAAGGCAGAGCGCTTACATAAACAGAATTGTCATACACGGATCGCACATGAGTACAGGACGAGAAACAAGAGTGTGAGTGACGATGTAAAAAGGACGGCGGTTCTCTAGTAGAATGGAAGAATGAGTGAACTACCACGTGCGAAACAGAGAACACAAACAACATTATACGTGCAATACACACACAATCATAGTTCGGCAGCTACCGGACAAGATATAGCGTCGTCGAGGGCGATCGACGTCACCTCCTCGGACGTGTTGCGTACGATATACGGAGCACATCGCACTGACTCTCCCGGTTGAAAACGCAGCTATTCAAGCGGAGCGCTCAAGCAGGGGAGAGCCAGGGTATATAGGGCTCAGCGAGCCACGGTTGGAAGGTCAGTATCTGGTGAATTTGGGGAGTTGACGTCGGATCAAACGATAGGAGAACACGTGCGTCTCTGCCTTCACGAGAATTGGTTAATAAAGTATAATACTAATAACGAGTTGAGATAAATTTTGCGAAGCAGCTCATTGCCACCTTATTCCACGCTACATTCGTAAACATCTCTTAAAAAAAAAGAGCAAACACAATTTATTGTTTACATTTAGCAACAATGAAAATTAAAGAAAAAATATGATCTTGGAAACAAAATCTGGCAAGAACATCCTAGTTAATAACTTAAAACGTTCGCACATTAAATACATACATACATGCCCATGTTTAAATGTATCATAAGCTATTAATTTTACAGTTTTAAATTAATTTCTCGAGAAATTGTTTATGTTCCGAATTTTCTCACAAACAATATCTAAAAATGCTGATAAAAAGCTTGATGATTAGCTTTTTAATTAAAACCAAATTACAACTGTAAGAATAAGTCGGTAACAATACAGAATAAGACGATGCTTGCAAAAATTATAATGTGGACACTCAAAATTCATTTCTCTGAAATATAATAAATCAATCATCGAATATTTATTTATTTTTCGTTGCAATTTGAGACTCTAATTCAATGTTACGTATTCATTAAGACATTTGTAACTTTTTAAAACGAATTTAACGATGTAAAAGTAAACGAAGAAAAAAATATCAATGTCCCAAATTTTTGGTTATGAAAAATTTTGAAAAAAAAGCAGTCCCCTAACGACACTGTCGAAATAAAATCATTTAATACTTCTAACTATATCATTATTTGATATTTCACCGATATTTAAAATATTTCTATACGTTGTGGTTTTAAATGTACTAAAATCAAAGAGTTGGTAAGGGAAGATAAAAAAAATTGTTAAAAATATATGTAATTAATTCTGATGAATATTTATTAATTAAATATATAAATTAAAAGTAACGAATAATTTACTTCGTTTTTTTCATTCTTCGCAAATCTATAAATGCAATTACGTGGGTCTGCGCGCGGAGTGCGCAGGGTGCGGAGCCCCACTAATATGTATGTATATATATACACTAGCGGGGCGTCACCTTCTGCGCGCTCCACGTGCGAGCCACCATATTTTAATATTTTCAATCTCACATCTAAACAATAAATACAAAAGTTCATTTTTTAGTACACATACATGCTTACAAACACAGATAACCCAAGTGATCTTATACAAAATCGCCAATAGTTCGAACGGTCATAGTCGATATATAAGCGATGAGCTTTACTAAGTGCGCAAAAAAACTGGCCTAATACACCTTTTTGTGTCTCATGAAAGCCACGCATTAACGCATTCATGGAATATGCAGTTTTAAGAAAGTGAAGCGATGGTGCCATCTAGTCTTCAACGTTGATCACAGTACGTCCCATAATAGATTGCAAATAAGTGGCCTTGCTGTGTCTGTAAACGTAAATTCGATATGCATTTTTTTCTATGGCACAACTCTTGTCTTAATCGTCTAATAGAACAATCACCTTCGAACCAGCAAAGCCCGTACTCTCGCTTCGACTGCCGATCGTTCTCCCGGCGAACATCCTCAGGTAAAATGGAAAAATTGCATGAAGGACGCACAATTCAATGAATCATTACGGGTCTTATAAAATACATTATCACCACTTTTTTCGGTAAAAATTGTCGCGATGCGTCAAGAAAACCTTGGATCTCTATCACATAATCATCCTTGAATAGATCCATTTTTACAATTTAAGCGTGCTGTACTAACGCGTATCTGTCACGATTGATACCAAGTACTAAACTGAGCTTTGCTCTGCGTTGACATTCGTTCATATACGTTAAATTTGTTCATACTTACCTTACCCCCCTCCAAACAGCTGTAAAATTTTGTGTGCTGAAGTCTCCAACACATATGTGTTGTACGTATATGACACATTCATTTATGGGAGTGAAAGCTATTTATCATGATTTTTGATCGTAAGGAAGATTTTAATAAAGGTTATATACATATTAACCAGAAATTTCAATTTTATACAATTATTTATGATAATTGGACTTTTGAAAAAAAAGTACATTGATTTTTGTTTGTATTACACATATTCTTCTTCTTCAGTGTCAGTGACATCTTCCTACTCCATTTTGAGGTAGAACCTTTTCATCCGTCCAACACTATGGGCAGCACACATAGATTTATATGCACCGTTATGGTGGGAACAAGTAGTAGCCAGTGTTGGAAGCTTAAACGGTGGATAATCAGTCATTTTAATAGCTTGAAGTTGAACCTTTCAAGCCATGCTTTCTTCAATTCTCCAATAACATAAATCTTCGTAGCATTTTCAAGATTCTCACGAAGCACAATGCCAATTTCTGTATAGTCGATATTACCTGATTGCTAATCTAATGAATGATAGCAAAGCTAAATCAATAAATTTTCACGTTCATACTTTTAATTTAATCTGCGCCAATGTAATAGTGGTTTTAAGAGGCTAACTCTTTAAGCACGTAATCTTTTCCAGGCTTCTTAAAGCCCTGCATGTCCACTACGTACTTCATTGCAGTGAATTTGCTTATTGTCGGTTAATGTGGCGTATCGATGAACAACTTTTTTATTTTTTCTAAATGATTTTACAATTTTATCTATCTTTTGATTTTTCCCTCGATTTTCTTTCCGTTTATTCCTCAGCGTGTTTCTTCTCAAATTTTGCGCACTCTACTTGTCGTCGTTTTTTCTTTTCTTCTTCTTCCGTCCTGCTTTGCGGACCTTTCTCCATGCTGTTTAAAAAACCAACAATGTCAGTAGAGTCATGAATCGGCTTTATAACTTTAGATGAGTTCTTTGACGTTCTCACTCATCGGACTATATTGAGCAACGCGATTATGTAGAATTAAGCCATAGGCTGATGTATTCGCGGGAAAATTGTCATGAGATTCAAATTCTAGACACACATCCACTAATGCATTTTTCAACGACTCATTTGGCTTGGAGCAATCAATGAAAGGTGTGGTGCTTATAAAATCATATCTGTTCAAGATAGGGGCGCGATATTGACCATTGTATAAATCCCGAAAATTGGCAAACATTTCGTACAATAATGCATATTTATTATTGGTTGTATCAATATTAAGATCGCTATAAGAATAATGCTGTGAGTTAACATGGAGTTTGACGTTTTTTGTGTTGCAGTGATGACTTCGACCCATAGACTTCGAGGCCCTTTTAATTAAGCTTTTTAAATTAATCTTCTTCTTCTTGTCACTCTTATTACTAACTTCTCTAGCGTTAAAAGACGACGCTCCCATGCCGAGTTCAGATTTTAACTTTATGGCGTTAGTCACAGCCTAAGCAGCAGCTTTTTCACCAAAACTTGCGTCCATAGCCTTGAATCTTTAAAGGAAACTTTTCTAAAAAGCTCGTTTGCAGCGTTCCTGGCTGCAATATTTTCTTGGTTCTGTAAGTAGGCTATATCGTGTTGTTTGCAAGCCCGATCCAGCGGATTGATACCCGGATCTCCACGAGCTAACATTTTGGCTAACTTGGTGCCCGGTCTTCAATACTGATAACTCGGTATGTGCGGCTCTACATGCAGTTTATGAATGAGTGTATTTATGACTCCCCGACCATGTTGACGATTATTACTTTTCAAGCGCTCAACGATGAATGTGTTTAAAAAATGACTAACACATAATTTATAGTTTCATGTTTCAGTTGAGTCAGCACACTAATCAATTGGAGAATGGAATGTTAAACATCCTACGGTAAGCAAAACAAGATGACTAATAAAACTAATAAAAGTATAAAGGCGTACTATTTACAGTATTGGATTTCAGTGCCAGTTGTGTCAGTATACCGTCAACATGACCTTTGTGGAACAGAACGTGTGACTTCCTGTTGTGAATTTCTACAAATTTGTTGAGCAAGTTAATAAAATAAGACGTTATGGTGATTTGTTACCCGATACGATAAGAGCTATCCTTTGTGGTCCGCTAAACAGTGGAAAAACCAACAGCTTGCTAGCTTTTATTACTCACCCCAACGCTAATGGGTTAAGATTTAAAAATGTTTATCTCTACTCAAAATCATTGAACCAGCCAAAGAGTAAGTTTTTAAAACAGTTATTGGAGCCTGTTGATAGTGTGAAACATTTTTCATCTAGCGAGCATAAATCAGTCATATCTCTAGATAAAGCACTGCCTAACTCCATAATGATATTCGATGACATTGTCAGTAAAAAACAAGATTATTTGCCAGCCTTTTTCTGCATAGGACGTCACAAGAGCGTTGACTTGCAAATCATACGTTCAAGTTCTCAATAATTTAGTGAGGGATGATTTGAACTTCTTAATACTATTCCGCCAAGATGATATGAATTTAAAGCACATCTATAATGATCATGTTAACACTGATATGACTTATAATGAATTCAAAAAATTATACATAATGTGTTTAAGTGATGGAAAACATGGGTTTGTCGTAATAGATAGGGATAGAAATGTGGAAAATGGTAGATATAGAAAAGGTTCCTACTCTTTTGCCTTAAATATCACTTATACTCAATAAATATGTATTACTCTTATGTCAACCATCGAGTTGTCAGCATGGACGCTATTCCTGAGAAAGAACACATTCTTCAAAAGATTGAAAAGGCGAGAAAAGCTGTCGGATGCAAGTACCAATTGCTAAAGTTAGGAAGAGAGAATTTTAAGAAGCAGATTGGTAAAACTTTCAAGCCTATTACTGATTCACTTCATAACATTATTCACGACACAGAAAAGTAAAATAGTGTACAGCAATCACTTGAATCTCCAGCTAGAGATCTTTTAAGGTCCATTAAATAGAAACAAAAAAATATGGATACATCAATGTTCCATTCAGCCGACATTAATAGTGATGATCATATTGATTCTTTAGATGACACTATAAAAGATTATAGTACAGTTGTGTAAAAAAGTAATTATGATGATGATGATGTAGGGCTTGATACAAATAACAGTTCATTCATTAATCCATACTTACAAATAGTAGATAAAAAGAAGCCAGAGTTGGAGCGCATTTATGTAATGAGATAAGGAAACGGACGATATATGCTTGGAAATTCACCCATACATTTCAATAATAATGAAATTTAAATAATTCATCCAAAGTATCTAATAATAGATTAATAAAACTGCTCTTAAAAAAGCATCCTGATAAAGTTTAATTGATACCAGACAATTTAGAGTAATACAAACAAGTCTTGGGAACGTCGAGCGCGCATAAAAGGCGATTCATTAAAAGTGACCCTATTTACTCGTACAACAGTAAAAAATTTAATAATGTTATCGCTTCGTTGTTTAATCTTACCCAAACGAATAGCAAGAAGATAGGTGGGTCCATACCTTCATACAAAATTGCTAGAATGAACATACAAATGGATTAAATTTATTGGGATGACCCTAACGAGCTGGTCGATAGTCTACGATTACTAGTGGCAGAAACATTAGCCGGTAATGGAAGTCATTTATATGAAATTTGTTTGATTATTAAGGAGCTCCGTGAAGCCAATATTATATATCAAGTTTGATTAATTCAATTTGGCTTCGGATCAAAATGAGCATTGACGTCTTCAGACGTGCATCATCATCAGCTGAGTCTGAGAGTTGTGGTCGAGGTCCTCCTGGAATCGGATATAAGCTCACATCAGATGGTCAATTTGACTTGCAAGATAAAAGATCATGCAACGTTGCAACAGTCATTAAGCCTAATGATGCTGTAAATCTTACTATTTTACACAGAGACAAAAAATTTTTATCTATATGAGCAAGATAAAATACGAAAATTAATCAACAATTTGAGTGATGTTATCTCAGAATCAATAGTAAAATTGCATTGAGAAATAAATACAAGTAAGGAGGTTTTGGCTCAGATATCCAACATCACTCCTAAAGACAATTAAAAGGATGGAGAGAGTAGTGGAATAGCTCCATAAACCTGCAAGACGCAACTACCAACGTCGAAAGTTTTATATTCGAGACATGTTTCAAAATGTCAAGCTGATCTAGTGGAGATAATACCCTATGCTCGTGAAAATAGGGGTTATAGATATCTGCTTACAGTCATAAATGTATTTTCCGAGTACGCCTGGGCTGTGCCCGTAAAAAGAAAAACTGGCAAAAATGTGACTGAAGCTATAAAGTCTATATTAACAGAAAGGAGAGTTCCAACAAATTTGCAAACAGATCGTGGCAAAGAGTTGTAGAACACAAATTTTCAAAGTCTTATGCAAAAGTATAAGATAAATTTGTACTTAACCTACAGCAATCTCAAGGCGTCCGTATGTGAGATATTCAATCGAACTTTAAAGCATGCTATGTAGAAAAAGTTCAGTCTTTAGGGCAACTATAAGTGGACTCATATTTTACGAAAATTGCTTGAATCATATAACAATCCAAAACACCGCACCATCGGCATGCAACGAAAAGATGTAATTGCAGATAACGAAGTCCAAGTGTTACAAACATTCAAATGTGACAGCATCAAATTTAAGCCTAAATTAAAAGTCGGGGATAAAGTGCGTGTGAGAAATTCAAAACAAGAATTTAAAAAAGGCTATACGCCCAACTGGTCAACGGAGATTTTTAAAATCAAACGAGTAGCAGCAACAATTCTAACAACGTATCATCTCAAGTATTATCGAGTTTAGTCCATTTCTGGAGGTTTCTACGAGCAGGAACTACAGAAAACGAAGAATCCAGATGCTCACCTCGTGGAAAAGGTTTTTCAAAGGCATGGCAATCAAGTTTTTGTCAAGTGGTTGGGCTTCGACAATACTCACAACAGTTGGATTAATAAATACATTTCGTGATAAAATATACGTAAATTTATTGCACTTTGTGTTTTCTGTTGTTTTCAATTTATAAAATGTAATGAAGGAGTAATAAATAAATAGTCCAGATATAAAAATAACTGTTTTTCCATTAATATTTACAAAATTATGCGTAAGAATATTTTAAATTATCTCCATCATACGCAACAGAAAATTTGAACTTATTTACTGCTTCCAATAATTCGTTGAAGAACTGTTCGTTTTCTAAGATAGCTTAAGATACTTTTATCGACAACAATATTTAAAAGATCTTTCATTCGGCGATGACTTTTTGTCCAAACCAAGTGTTTGCCTTCTTTAGCTTAGTCACTATATAATGGTGATCCACTACCATCTTGTTTAGTCTTCTTGTCGGCAGAAAGCCATTGTTGGCGATTTTATTGAGCGCTGCGAGATCCATCTGTAACAAATAAAATTTCATATATGAATACCATATACATAGATCTGGCTCTGTGTTCATCGTTACAAAATGTAGTACTAACCTTATATCTATATATATATATATATATATATATATATATCTGGACCGTTTACATGGAGAAGAGGTAGGTGATGCAGACTAGTTTGAAGGTTTCAGTTAGTCAAGTTCAGTCCTATTTGGACCTCTGTTCAAAAACAGAATAAGCTCTTCTGGCTGCTTCACCTCCTGATATAGAGCTGTCCCCTGCACTTTAGACGGCTCCACTGAGGCAACCCCCTCTCCAGCATCCTAAATAACTGTTCTCTGGTTAGCTGCTTCCACCTCTATTATGCCATAATGGCTCCATGGTATGGTGTCTGTGTTAACAGATTGGAGGCAGTGCTTGGCGTTATGTACACTCAACGCGATTTTCGTTTCTTTTTCAGTGAACAGCTGGTGGTGACAAGATCTAATATTTCTCTGTTCTTAAATCATGCTGGTTTTTTCATGTAAGCACTTAATGTAGTCTTCAAAAGTTATTGTATCCTTGCCTATATTCCTTCTGACACCTTTGGCCTTTTTCAATCCTTTATTATCTTGTATCTTTACACTATACCTTTTACTTCGTAATCCTACAAATTCCAGCATTATTTTCCCATTCAATTCGTCCTTTATCCAGCCAACAATTTTTTTACCGACTCGCGGTATGTTGAATTCATTATCAGCAGTATAGTCGGATGTGCCGAATTGACCGATATTCTTATGAATAACATTGTAAATATAAGTGTTTGTTATCTTATACAATAAGTCTATAAGTGTCTGTGTACAAGAGTTTGCACTGGTCTCTTAATTCTTTTTTCATAAAGTCATAATAAAATCTGTATACAAGTGTTTTGGACAGGTCTAAGACACTCAGTCTAGCGTATATTGGTTTTTAAATGCAGATGTCGGTGCGTAACAACTGCATTGCTACAAGTTGCTTGCCAAATATGTCGCAGCTATGAAAGTTTGGACGTGGTATGTATGCTTCTGCTCCAAATCGTCCCTCCCACTTGTTGACAAGCTTTACATCGACACACTTCTTCTCGTTTTCCATTGTTTTACCATAGATTGCCGTTATTAAATAACTTGTACAGCATTTCCTTAAACTTATTTTTTGCATTTTGACGCTTTGCACTATTGATATCTATGTATGCTTTTAGCCATGGTTTCGGATTAAATTGTAAGACTCTATAAATTTTAGTTAATTTAAGACCCTGACATACATCTTGTTTCAGGGTATGATAATGAATTATGTAGCGGCTTTTGTCGTGCAGCGTAGTCAACAGCTTATTCTGCTTTGATCCCAAAGGTATTTCAGCACAGAAAGGCACGTCTTCGTGAGCATTATGGAGGGCTTCAGAATAGTTAAGATCAACTTCAAGTATGTAGCCTATCTCGGAATCATCTGCAATCTTTATAATACCTACGGGACTTACGTTCTGCGTCCATTTAAAACCACTTTAAGGTAATGGTTGGGTCATAGCCCAACCATACAAATTGTTAGCATCATAGTACATTAGGTACTTTTTATCTTTATCAGGTTCATAGTCTTCTCTCATATACTGACTATTAGCTTTTGCGTAACGATGGGAGCATTGGCTGATTCCACCTCGTATACCCCGTTCTATGAATATCACCATATTAATGTCTGTCAACAATTCTGTTTTAATCTGAAAAATATCAAGTAATTACGATCCATACATAAGTAAAACTTTTGATTTAATATTTATCTTTGTATAATTCAACATGGCATCCCATGTCATGCCGGGTGTCGTATAATAGTAGGCTGAGTCCAACTCGTATGTTTCGAGACAGTTATATCTAAAGGTCTCAAATACTTCAGCTATTAGTAAAACATCTATCGTTAGATATAAGTCAGAATATTCCCAAAGTGTTTCAATTTGAAATACATTTCAAACGTTTTTAGCATGCTCATACTCATCATTAGATATATGAGACTCATATATGCTGCTGAAGAAGCATCTTGAGAAAAAAAGCTCTCCTCTTCGAGCTTCCCAAAAGAAAAGATATGGTTGTATGAAAGGACTTCTTTTCTTTTAAAAAATTATTCTGGTCATGTGTGTTTTTATTATCCTCAGTAAATATATTCGCTACTATGTTATACTTTCCCAGGTATGATGATAATTTATCTGGAGACAAGGCCATACATTTGAAGGAGTTGATGAAGCGAAGGTTTATATTAATTCCCTCAACGAATTTCGTAAAAGAAATGTATTTTTCTTTCGTTTGCAAGAGAAGCTGCACTCGTCCGGGAAAGCATGTAGCAACCCGAATGGAAATTCACCTCAGGATCTTATCCGGTACTGACCAGGATCTTGAGATGACTGATCCATACCTGGTCAGGATCCTGATGAGGACGGGATCAGTTATGTGCGCAGTACCTGATCAGGATCTGATCGGGCCCACCTGACCTCTGGCAGTTTGGTCAGGGTCTGATCAGGATCAGATCATTGATCCTGAAGGGTGTTGCGTACGTATTACTATGGTTCTTACAATATAACGGGAAGAATTCCAATGTTTTCGTATTTTGACGCATTATGTTTTGTTTATGACTGCAAGGTAGTTGTATGTACGTCCATTATCTTCATCAAGTTCAGAATTAGAGAAAGTATGAATTTGGTATACTGAAGTCATTCACAAGCATTTATAATCAATCTTAAGCAAATTTTACCAGCAATGTGCATTGCATCAACTGAACTATAGGGTATAAAATATTATATTATGAAGTAGCTGAAATATTTTGGGTTGTTATTGTCATGATTTATTATTTTGTTTGCGTCATTTATAATGACATTAGTTGAAATGATACTTGATACCTGAATATTTAAATTAGTTTGATATTTATAGATAAGTTTCAAGCAAAAAAACACAATAAAAAAGCGTAGCTCTAATATTTGATGTGAAGTGACTCGTGAATTAATGATGAGTTTGTAATGCATTTTTTTAGAGAAAATTATGATTGTCGACACTTTTAACACCCTTTGGTTTCATTGAGTTTTCAATTTAACACTTTCTGGAAATACCCTATATTGTGTGAATAGCTAGCTGCAGCTCGTTTTTTAATTTTTATCAGTTTCTATAAATTTTTTTAGTAGTAAAAACACATAGAGTATAGCTATACTATATTCCTATATATGCATGCTGCGCGTAGCACGCGTGTGCCGCGCAATATAATTATAAGATATACAAGCAGATAAAAAGTCACATGATCGTACGTATCCCGATCCGGATCTGATCAGATACTGAGCACACACGGGATCAGGACCTGGTCAGCATTGCCTGATCAGTACCTGATGATAACAGCAGGCACGCCGTAGGTGATTTTTATTCAGGAAGATCTTTTATAAATAGATTTAAATCGTAATCACTTAAGTTGTAAAAAACGACCGGTATCACTTTTAAGTCTTGATAATTGAGGTAACAAGACTTATGTGCAGGGCTACGATATCTCAAAATATTACATAATTTGATACAATTATATTGAAAATAGTATGATCACATGAGAAAATAATGCTTAGTACTCACATCCCCGTAGGATGGCATTGGTCTCGAATCTTCTTGTCTTTCCTGTCACAAGGCTTATTGCAAATGTGGCAGAGAGTTGCTTCGTCATACTCGACTCTTTCTCCGGGTGTTAAGTTCATCATTAGCCTCGGATTTTCATATAATTCTTGCAATTCCAAGGCAAGTGAGTGCAGGTTATTGACAAACCACTTAGCTGGTGTTTTATCATCTTCTCCACTTTGCCTGTAGCTCTTGTATTGCGATTTGCCATCATTATAACTGCATTTTAAGAAAAATCCAATGCTAAATGCCTTATTCTGTTGATACGCGCGATCACTCTGTACAGGTTCCGAAAAGCATTCAAAATCTGCGTAAACTATGAAAGGCACTCTATTTTTGTAAGTAAAATTTTTGAACTTTAGTATATTATCTACTTTGTTCTTCCGTGGAAGCGATATTTCGCAGTGATTAACATACTTGTAATCAGATTCATGTGCTGCTAATTTCTCAGCAGTCCAAAAGGAGTGCTGACATCGATCACATACAAATGACTTGTGATTGTGAGAAGACATCTGCTTGTTTATGAGGCAGGATGAATTTTTTATCCAAACGTAGTGTTGACTATACTCTATATTTTCATCTTTTTCTTCTTTATCTTCATCTATATACTAAATTTCGATGAGAAGTTAATGCACATGTTTATCTTTTTTCTGTGCAGTTACATGTCTAGGAATAATATCATACGTATTACCTTTCTTCTTCTTTAAAAAGTATAAATTAATTGAAACATCATTTTGCTTTTCAAAGATTCCAGTTTGTCTTGGATCTATATAAAATTCAATGTTTTTATTATATAATTTATTTTTATACTGTATACATCTTGAAGTGCGATTTGCATGTAATGCTGCTGGATGTCATGCTGACAGTATGGCTCATTCAAAGCATTGATTATCACTATTCATAACGTTAACACAGGCCAATATATTTTTCACATAGACAGATAAGTCGATGAAGGAAATACCTCTCATCGGATTAAATTTGTTAATGTTCAGGACAATATTGAGTATTGATCGTAGAGACTATTCAGATACTTTTTCTTGAAATTCCTTGAGATCTTTTTCAATAGGCTGTAGAACATTAAGCACAAATTACTCATTTAAATCAGTCGTATAGTAGATAACTTTTGATTTTGTGCTAAATTGTTTCACATCAACACTTTCTACATCATCTTTAACTATCACGTACAGTGCAGCTAATACTGTGTTTATCTTTAGGCTATGTCGCTGTTCCAGAATCGTCTGTACTTTTTTTATAAAGTGTCTCTTAGCATCATTCAGGAATTTTTAAAGATCTAAATGTTTTAAATTTGCAATTACAACTGTTTTGATAAGATTTTCAAAAACACTTTAAACATCATCTAAACTGATGGAGTTCTTTTCCACAACTGGTGCCGTTATTCCAGCGCCTACAACATCTGACACAAAATCACACCGTTAATTATAAACAGTTCTGCTGCTATTGCAACTTCAGACTAAGTATCACTAGAGGCTGCTAGAAAATCTTTAGGTTCATTTTCAAACACTTTCACTGATTCCACAACTTTTAAGTGGTCCCGAAGCAGTTGCACAATAGTCTTTACTGAGGCAATAGCAGCTTGTAGTTTTTGTCTCTCTGCCACTGTTAAGTTTAATTATCGGCCGACAATATCAGCTCTTTGCAGAGTAACGTACCCATGGTTTAAAAGTCTTTGTATATGGGCAGCAGCCTCGATGGTTCTTCTACGTTTTTGCACATTATTGTATGCTTATAATAAAGCATTAGCCGTATCTTTGAACTGCTGCGTAGAAGTCATGATTAACCGCAGTGTTATCGAATATAACGCTCCACAGCGTCGGCCTTAGCAAAATTATCGTGGAGTGGCTCTACGATGCTCACGGCTCAAGTTGACGTATGAAATTAAACCATATGCTTGTGCATTTATTTTATACTGGTCCGTCTCTACAAAAGCGATAAAAGCGGTGACCAGCGGTTGTATATAAAGAGATCGCAAATCGATTTAGGTGTTAGTTGGCTGATGATCGTGCTAGTGTTTAGATGACTAAGTGCTTGGTAGACGTTCAAGACTTCAAGACCACCCTTAATGAATTTATTTTCAACGAGGTAGCTATCATTTCTCTGCAAGAAAATTTTACACCATCAGTATTTCTCTTTAAGCCCCCATATTCTTGGGCACAGATCTCATCTAAAAACAAGTGTAAAAATCGTTGGTTGGAATGAAACTATCATGAAGAGCGTCTGAGAGAATAGTTTCCAGTCGTCTTTGAAACGTAATAACTTGCTCATTTTGATCCTTCTCAAGACTTTAATCGTGATGAGCCAAGTGTAGAGTTGGGTCCAAAAGCAGAAAAAGTAATTACCACAGTGGGAGCAAAAAAAGTGTATAAGAAAGTTGATGGTGACGAGAAAGTAAAACTGTACTACTATGTTTATGTACATCAGTGAAGGCACTCATGCTCCTCCTACGCTAATGTACAAATATAAAAGTGCTATTCTAGAGAAAGTTTTAATTAATTGTCGACGTGATTGGGGCTTGGAAAACTCTGAAATTGGTTGGTAGATCACTGAAATTTTCTATAAATATGTGACAAATATACGTATGGGAGTAGCTGAATTTACAGCTGATTAGTTGAGAGCACAGGAAAAATAATAATTACGATGGATGTAGTACTACGACGTTTCGTAAACTTGGTTCGCTGACGTCATTAGGTGTGATCTCGAGATTTGAGGGCGCAAATATTTATATCCGTACATGTCGCATGTACGCTCGTCATGGATATAAATATTCGTGCCTACGAATCGCAAGATCACACCTGATGAGGTCAGCGAGCCAAGCTGACGAAACGTCGTAATACTACATCCATAGTAGTTATTATTTTTCTCGTGCTCTTAACTGATCCGCTGCGAATTCAGCTACTCCCATACGAATTTCAATACACAGAGAGCAACAACGAGAATTCGTTAAACACAACGTCTTATAACAAATATACATTATCCTTGAGCAATTATAAATAAGCTTAAGTTTCCCATAGTAATTTACTTGGATGGTCATTTATCTCATACTTCTATACCTCTGATACGATTCTGTAGAGATTCAAATATTAAATTATTAAGTTGTTTCCACACTTAACCTATACATCTTAACCATTGGATGTGTCCTTTTCTGCACCTTTCAAAGCAAGCTGGTCAAAAACTATCAAAAAGTGGAGAACAGATAATAATATAAGTTGTCTGAAAAAAAACATTGTCTGAATGATATCAAAGTGACACTTGAGAATATAAGAGATGAAGTTTCAAATGCTTGAAGTGGCTTAGCATGCACTTGATTATGGCTTATTAACAAAAATGACATAGATTGTGATATAATAAATAAAAAAAAAAAAAGCCATAACAACACCAGAAACAACTCTTCATCTAGTAGGTAGTGGATTTTTGGAAAAATTTGAAAAATCTCTTGATCAACAATGACTAAACGATTTTCAAGTATCTGAGTTAAGTGGAAAACGGAATGGTTATAGAAAATCCGAAGGTTCGTTTAAGTATTTCATAAGACGAAAAGGAAATATAAATGTAAATTCGAAGAGCATAGAGAGAGACGATAAAGAATTAGCTTTTACGCAGTCAGAAGAAGCTCTCGGTACCTTATTTACATCATAAGATAGTAAAACAACAGCTGTTAAACTAATTTTATATGTGTACTTTATAAATATATTTTTTTTGGCGAAAGGATCAATTATTGTACTTTAATTGTATTTATACTTTTTAACAAATATTCATATATTTTTTATCATGTTATTTTAATCAATCTGATGAAAACAGTTTGATTTTCATCATACTTTATGATAAACTTTTTATGTGATAGTATATTTAGCTAAAATTTGATTTCTTTGACTTACTTGATTTTAAAAAACTTCAGAAATTTTGAAAGTAGAATTACGTTAAATTTTTTTTGCAAGAATAAAAGTTTGAGATGTTTTTCAGGAAATTCATAAACTAATGAATCTTTGAGCGTGGAGGTAGTTCTAATCGACCAAGAAATTCTACTTGCACCGGTGACAGAAAGATCATATGATTGCTCTATTATTAGTTATAGAAAGACAATTCGGGATATGATTGAAGATTCAGAGATGGCACGAATACCTGTGATTAATAATGATACAGTAAGTAATTGTAAGTCTAGTGGCTGTTTTACCTCATCAGATGATGTTGAAATAGAGTATGTTGATTCTTTTGAAGAACAAAATATTAATGTGTATCAATCAAGTGGCTTGACCAAAAATTTAAATAAAATCAATGGAAAATAAACGTTAAACTGTACTAGAAGCAAATATATATAATTTTATATTTTTGTTTAAAAGACAAACTTACTATTTTTTATATAATTTTTTTTAGGCGAAACCTTATTGCTGAGTGATTCTACCCCAACTGTTGGTCATAATAAGGAGGAATTATCTTCTAAGGATGACATCACTAAAAAAATTATGCATCTTTCACAGGAATCCATTGAAAACAAGAAAGAAAATCATGAAGGTTGGTCCAAGCGTTTTTTTTCTTCTATATTTCTTGTACTCCAAAATTATCCGATTTTCCTGCAATATTTTTATTTACTCACATAAACTCTTAAACGTAAACGCATATCTGATTTTTTCTTACCACCCACCGATTATTAATACCTAAAAAAAAAGGGAATCTTAAAAATCTAAAAGGCCTAAGATGGTAGCAGCTGCAACGTCAAATAAGTTTCGAAACTTGTGTATTCAAAAAAAAAATGAGATAAAACAAAAGAAATTGGAAGCACAAGAGAGGAAGATGCGTCAAGCAAAAAGAAAAAAGTTGTTGGATAAATAAAAGTAGGTAATGAAAGAAGCCAATGAAGCGACAAAAGCTATTGACGATAGATTAATGAAATAAAATGTAAAACCGAGCAAAAGGTATTTAGATAATTTTGCCTAAGTTTAAAATAACTTAGATCGTTCTTTATATAAAAATAATTAATTTACGCTTAGTAATAAAATATCTCTTATTTACAAATACAAATTTGTTTACTTTAACATTGTAAAAATATATGATATTTACGATACATAATTTTTTTTCTTTAATGTGTATAAGGAATTTTGTGCGTGGCTTATAATATGGACAAACAGTGTGAGCCAGGTGGACAAAGAAAAAACAAGAGGCCCATAATATGTAAAAACAATTGCTCGGCTTTTTATTTCCTTAAGTTTTTTCGTGAACTCTTTTTTATTTTTTTCGCTGTAAGAATTTGTTCTCTAGAGTCTAGCACTTAAAAATGGTGCTAAACCATTAATAGTAACTCTTTTTTTTTTTTTACATCGATAAATGATTTCAACGTCGTCGAGTAAATGGCCCATAATACGTACCTTTACTTTCTAATCATGCAAGTGTATTTGGTTATTTAATTGTAGGTACTTGACTTGTATCAAATTTTAAATTCGTTCTAGGCTAGAGCGTAAGGTTCTGCCGCTATCTTTTTATAACTCTCGTCTCGATAACGCTATACCTTGTACAGTGGCTGCCGAACTATGATTGTGTGTGTAGTGCTTGTATGATGTTGTTTGTGCTGTCTGTTTTGAACGTGGTGGTTCACTTATTCTTCCATCCTATTAGAAAACCGCCGATCTCTCCACATTATTACTCACACACTTGTCTCTCGTCCTGTACTCATGTATGATCCGTGTATGACAATTGTGTTTATGTATGCGCTCTGCCTCCTATAATATCAATTTTTTTTTTTTTTACAGTATTCTCATGATCATTATTATTGTTATTATTATTTTTGTATTAATTATTGCTCTTATTATTACAATTACAATTATCATTTCAATATAATTACCTTTTTTAGTATATTGTACTTATTATTATTGTTGTTATTATTATTACTATTATTCTTAGTATTATTACCATTAATATTATTACAATTACCATTGCAATCATGTTATTATTTGCGTATATTTTATTTATTGTTTCACAGTTTTTAACTTTATTTATTTTCTTTCCTCTGCGACGAGATTCCCTTTATTACGTTTTGCGTCTTCATGTGGGCTTGCGACCCTTGGGAGATGGTTCCGTCCACCATTGGAGTTTTGTGT
Source organism: Copidosoma aretas (assembly GCA_030522625.1). Classification (NCBI taxonomy): domain Eukaryota; kingdom Metazoa; phylum Arthropoda; class Insecta; order Hymenoptera; family Encyrtidae; genus Copidosoma; species Copidosoma aretas. The sequence goes on from JAPYYV010003143.1 coordinate 73,394, forward strand.
CGGTCTAGACTACTAAAATGTTGATTAGGTGTGTTAGAGCCTGCTTTTACATTTTGATGGGAGTTGGCTGTTGCGCTGAGGGATTACTTGCTGTAGTCCCGCCACTTGCTGCATTGTCTCTGCGTTGTTTACCTGTAAATATTTTAGCTTGATTTAGTATTGTAGGGGCCCCCGACTTTGGAATTACAAACGATCCTGCAGCCACCCCTAGTGCTTTTTTCGCCGCCATCCACGCGTACTCTTTCCAGTCCGATAGTTTCCCTTTCATTTGTGTTAAGTCGTTTATGTGCTGTATTACGTATGTCAGTTTCGTCCCCGTTTTTATCATATCATCAGGTAGACCGATTAAAGGGGGGGTTTGGCCAAAAAAAAAGTGCCAACCGAGATGTTTTGACGAATTTGGGTTTCTCTCGGTACGTGTTGATATTGTACCCTGGCCGTTTGTTTTTTATCAGCTGCTGAAGTTGCGAAGTCACACAAACTTGCCATTATATATATATTTCTAGACATTTTATTAAAAAATGTTTTAGATAGAACTTGTAGGTATTAAAAAAATACATAAAATGAGCCCAGATGCATTCAAATTCGATTTTTTAATTTTTTACAAAATAAAAAAAACTGCTTAAAATCGCTTTTTTTTAAATAATTTTTTATACGACAATTATTGAACGCAGACGTCCCAAAATTTGATAAAGTATTGGTTTTAACGTGTATTATTAGTGGTTTTTTTTTGGAATTTGGAATTTGCATATTTTTTGCAAAAATCCATTTATTAATTAAAAAAGCACTTTTTTGCAAACTAATTTCTACAGCTTTGAAAAGTCTTAACGTGACGTATTTAGGCTTATTTTCTTCCTTTAGAGTTCTACTTTCGATTGCTTTTTATGGCTAAGTCTTTTGTTTAAGTAGGGTCCTGTAAAATAAGTTGCAAAAAAGTGCTTACTTGTAAAATGAAATAACGC
>JAPYYV010003144.1:0-18936 GCA_030522625.1 Copidosoma aretas
TGGTACCAGCGTTTGCCACGACCGAGCGCTCGAATCAGCGCCTAAAAGTCGGCACGCACCGTAGCATTGGCGTCAGCAATCTCTCTACTAATCTCTGATCCCAAGCTTTTTCAACCCGATTTCCCGAGAACAGCGAGTTAATAACACAATAATTGAAAGAATTTCATGATTAAATAATGACATGACCTAGATCCCAAGCTTTCTTATCCCAGAAAGCCGGGAAACAGCAAGTCAATAGTAAAGTAAGTAAAAAAATTATTATAAAAGCCACAAGATAACCGAAACCTCAAGCATTCTAACCCATTAACCTGTAATACAGCGAAAAAAAAATAGTAAGTAAATAATTTATTATTATAATAACAAGATAACCTGAATCCTAAGCTTTCTTTACCTTGTAACCCTTGCGTCAGCGAGTAAATGATATAGTAAGTAAACAAAAATTATTATTAAAATAACAGCATAACCTAAATTCCAAGGTTTTTAACCTAGCCACCTAGGGGACAGCGAGTTAATAACCCAGTAACTAAACAAACTTAGTGATTAATTAACCACATGATCTACAACCCAAGGTTTTATAACCAAATAACCTAAGGGTGTCAATCAAATGATAAAGAAATTAAAAATGATGATAAAAATATCAAGATACCCTAAATCTTAAGCTTTTCAACTTAGAAACCCGAGTGACAGCGAGTAAATAGTATAGGAAGTAATTCAATTATTATGACAGCATAACATATATCCTGGGAGCTTAAACCATATAAACTAAGGAACAGCAAAGTTATATTACAGAAATACAACAAATTTAATGACTACATACCAACATGACCTACATGCCAAGCTTATTTATCCCAGAAAGCTGGGAAACAGCAAGTAAATAGTATAGTAAGGGAACAAATTATTTTAAAAGCTACAAGATCACCGAAATTTCAAGCATTCTAAACCAGTAAACTGTTGGACTGGAAGTAGATAATATAGTAAGTAAATAAATTATTATAATCATAACACGATAAATTGAATCCCAAGCTTTTTAACTAAGTATCCCGAGAGACAGCGAATGAATGATATAGTAAGTAAAGGGATTAGTATAAAAATAGCAAGATATCCTAAATCTTAAGCTTTTTTAACCTTATATTCCAGGGTATTGCGGGTAAATAACGCAGTATTTCCACAAATTTAATGATCAAATAACAAAATGACCTACATCCCAAGCTTATTCATCCTATAAATTCAAGACACAACGAGTAAATGGTATAGAAAGTAAATAAATTATCATTAAAATGATAAGATAACCTGAATTCCAAGCTTCGAACCCAGTTACCAGGGGGACAGCAAGTAAATAGTAGAGATAGTGAATAAATTATTATAAAGATAACACGATAAGTTTAATCCTAAGGCATTAACCCAGTTATTCTGGAGACAGAGAGTAAATACTATAGTGAGTAAATATATCATTATTACAAAAACAGCATAAGCTGAATCCCAGGCTTTTTTACCCAGTTACCTAGGGGACTGCAAGTTGATACCTCTGCAATTAAAAAAACTTGATGATTAAATAACAAGATGATCTACAATTCAACCTTTTATCACTCACAAACCCAGGGACAGCGATATAATATTTTAGTAAGTGAATAAATTATAATAAAAATAACAATGCACCCTAAATTCCAAGCGCTTAAAATCAGTAACCCGGGGACAGCGAGTAAATTTTATAGAATGTGTACAAATTTTTGTGAAAATAAAATAAACCTACGTCCGTTGGGGTCCCGAGGGACACCAAGTAAATGTTATAGTAAATAAATATATATCATTAAAAAATAGCAAGATAACCTAAATCCTAAGATTTTTAACCTAGTAACCTAGGTAAAAGCGAGTAAATAATATAGTAAGAAAAAAAATTATTATTAAAATGACAGCATAACCTTTATCTAGAGCTTTTTAACTCAGTAACCCGTAGAAAGCGAGTAAATTATATAGTATGTATATATATTATTGTAAAAATAACAAAATACCCTATATCTCTAGTTATTCTAAATAAATAACAGCATGAAATAAATCCCAGGCGCAGTACCCAAGTAACCTAGGGGACAGCGAGGTTATAACACAGTAATTAAACAAATATATGGATTAAAAAATAGCATGACCGATATTTCAAGCTTTTATAACCCTCAAACCTGGAAAACAGCGAATAAATAACATATTTAGTGTATAAATTTTAATAAAAATATCAAGATAACCTAAATCGCAAGCTTTTTGACTAATTGATTTGGGAGACAGCGAGTAAATTATATAGTAAATAATCACATTATTATAAAAATAAAAAAACAACTATATTCTAACCTTTTTTAAAACAATATCCTAGTAGACAGATAGTACTTAGCACTGTAATTAAACAAATTTATTGATTAAATAACAAGACGACTTACATCCCATATTTTCACAACCCACTAACTCGGGTGACAGCGGGTACATAATGTAATATGTGAATGAATTAACGTTCAAATAACAACATACCCTAAATCTTATGCTTTTTAACTTAGTAAACTAGGGAACAGCAAGTTAATAAAACAGTAATCAAACAAATTTAATGATAAAACTACAACGTGATCTACAACCTCAGCTTCTACAAACCAGTAACCCTGGGAACAGCATGTAAAAAATTTAGAAAATAGATAAATTATTATTAGAATAACAGCATAACCTTATTCCCAGGTGCTTCAACCAGGTAACCTAGGGAACAGCCAGATTGTAGCACAGTATTAACAAATTTATTGATCAAAAACAACATGACCTGAATTTCAAGCTTCAATAACCCAATTACCTGGAGGACAGCGAATAAATAATATAGTTAGTAAATAAATTATATTTAAATCACAGCATTACCTAAATCCCAGGGTTTTTAACCTAGTAACCGTGGTGACAGCGAGTAAGTAATATAGTAAGTAAATAATTCATCATTATAATTGCAGCAGAACATACATTCTAGGCGCTTAATTCAAGTAACCTAGGTTTTAAGCTATCATAACCCTGGAACCTGGAGGGTAGCGATTAAATGATATAGTTAGTAAACGAATTAAATTAAAAATATTAAGATAACCTCAATCTCTAGCTTTTCAACCTAGTAACCTAGGGGACCGCAAGTTGATAACACAGTAATTAAGCAAACTTAACGATTATATAAGAACACGATCTACTACCCAAGCTCTTATAACTTAATAACCTAGGAACAGCGATCAAATAATATATTAAGTAAATAAATTATATATTGTATAACAAGATATCCTGAATCCTAAGGTTTTCAGCCCTGTCACCCGGGCCAGCGAGTGAAATATACAGTATGTATATAAATTATAGTAAAAATAAGGAAATAACCTATTTCCCAACCTATTTTAACGGAGTATCCCGAAATTAGCAAGCAAATAATAAAGTAAGTAAATAAATTATTATTAGAATAACAGCATAACATTAATCCCAGGCTCTTTAACCAAGTAACCTAGGGGACAGCGAGGATATAATACAGCAATTAAACAAATTTACAGATTAACAAACAACATAACCTACATTTTAAGCTTTTATAACCCGGTAACTTGGGGGACGAGTTAATAAAATAGGAAGTAAATAAACCATTATAATAATAATAACAAAATTTTGCAAATTCTAAGCTCTTTCAACCTTGTAACCCTTGCGGAAACGAGTAAATAATATAGAAAGTAGATAAATTATAATTAGAATAACAGCATTACCTAAGTAAGAAAATAAATCATAATGAAAATAAAAACATAACTATATCTAAAACTATTTTAACTTAATGTCTTAGAGAACAGTAAGCTCATAACACAGTAATTGTAGAAATTTATTAAATAAATAACAACATGACCTACATCTTAATCTTATTCATTTTCGAATTAAAAAAAAACAGCGAGTAAATAGTATAATAAGTAAATAAATTATCATCAAAATAACAAGATAACCTAAATTCCCAGCTTTTCACTTAGTAACCTAGGGGATAGCAAGGAAATAATATTGTAAGTAAATAATTTTTTATCAAAATAACACAATAACATTAATCCTAATGCATTATCCCAGCTATCCTGTTAACAGCAAGGAAATGATATAGTAAGAAAATAAATAAATTTAAAAAAAATAGCACAAGCTTAATCCCAGGCTTTTCAACCAAATTACCTAGGGGACTTGCGAGTAAATAACTCAGTTATCAAACAGATTTAAAGATTAGATGACAACATAATCTATAACACAAGAATTTATAACCCAGTAACCCAAGAACAGCGATCAAATAATATGGTAAGTAAATAAATTATCATAATAAAAGCAAGTTAACCTAAATTCTAAGCTTTGCTCACCCTGTAATCCTGAAGACAGCAAGTAAACCATTCAGTCAGTTAATGAATTATTATAAATATAACAATATAACCTAAATCCCAACCTTTTCTAACACAATAATCCGGGAGACAGCGAGTAAATCGTATAGTAAGTAAATGAATTATCATAAAAATAACTAGATAACCTAATCCCCAAAATTTGTATCCTAGTAACCTGGAGGACAGCGAGTAAATTATATAGTATGTAAAACAATTTATTATTAAAATAGGAGCATAACTTTATTCCAAGCTTTGTTAACTCAATATTCTGGGGACAGCGAGTTAATAACACAGTAATTAAACAAATTTCATGATGAAATAATAATATGACCCAAATCCCAAGCTTTTTTATCTCAGAAAGCCGGAAAACAGCAAGTCAATAGTATAGTAAGTAAACAAATTATTATAAAAGCCACAAGATAGCCGAAATCTCAAGCATTTTAACCCATTAACCTGTCGGACAGCGTGAAAATAAAATAGCGAGTAAATAATTTATTGTTACAATAATAAGATAACCTGAATCCTAAGCTTTCTTTACCTTGTAAACCTTGCGTCAGCGAGTAAATGATGTAGTAAGTAAATAAATTATTAATAAAATAAGAGCATAACCTAAATTCCAAGCTTTTCAACCTAGAAACCTAGAGGACAGCGAGTCAATAACACAGTAAATAAACAAACTTAAAAATTAATCAACAACGTGATCTACAACCCAAGGTTTTATAACCAAATAACGCAGGGATGTATGTCAATCAAAAAATAAAGTAATTAAAAAATGATGATAAATGTAACAAGATAACCTAAATCTTAAGCTTTTTAACTTAGAAATCCGAGTGACAGCGAGTAAATAGTATAGGAAGTAATTAAATTATTATTATAATAACAGCATGACATAAATCCTGAGCACTTAAACCGTTCCTTCGTAACACGATCCTTCGTTACGATCGGTTTCTGGGGACAACAAGATTATAACACAAAAATTCAACAAATTTAATGACTAAATACCAACATAACCTGTATTCCAAGCTTATTTATTCCAGAAAGCCGGGAAACAGCGAGTAAATAGTATAGTACGTAAACAAATTATTCTAAAATCTACAAGATCACCGAAATTTTAAGCATTCTAACCCAGTAACCTGTTTGACAGGAAGTAGATAAAATAGAAAGTAAATAAGTTATTACAAACATAACAAGATAACTTGAATTCTAAGCTTTCCTTACCTTGTAACCCTTGTGTCAGCGAGTAAATGATATAGTTAGTAAATAAATTATTATTATGATAAGTCCTAATTAACTGTTTTTAACATATGACAAAGTGAATAGTAAGTTAAAAATGGTTATATCCGGTGCAAGAGTAGACATCTCACAAGGTTATTTAGCTTGTCACTACTGACATGTGACCTTAAAAATTGTAAACCATAAAAGCAAATGTACACTCTACTGATAAATCCTATTCGACTGCTTGTCACATGTGACAAAGTGTATAATATGTCAAACATTGTATTTTTTGGTTTAAAAGTAAACATTAAACACGGTTAATAACTTGTCACTACGGACACATTAGCTTATATATTATAAACTATCAAAACAAATGTATTTGCACATGATGATCGTAGCTTTTATAATAATTTGTTTACTTACTATTCTATTTACTTGCTGTGTCCCGGCTTTCTGGGATGAATAAGCTTGGGATATAGGTTATGTTGGTATTTAGTCATTAAATTGGTTGAATTTTTGTGTTATAATCTTGTTGTCCCTTAGGTTACATGATTTAAGTGCTCAGGATTTATGTTATGCTGTTATGATAGTGATAATTTAATGACTTCCTATACTATTTACCCGCTGTCACTCGGGTTTCTAAGTTTAAATGCTAAAGATTTAGGTTATCTTATTACTTTTATCATCATTTTAAAACAACTTTTTTTTTTTATTGACATCCCTAGGTTATTTTGTTATGAAACCTTGGGTTGTAGATCACATTGTTGATAAATTATTAAGTTTGTTTAGTTACTGTGTTATTAACTCACTGTCCTCTAGGTTTATAAGTTAAAAAGCTTGGAATCTAGGTTATGCTTTTATTTTAATATTAATTTATTTACTTACTATATCATTTACTCGCTGACGCAAGGGTTACAAGGTAAAGAAAGCTTAGGATTCAGGTTATCTTGTTATTATAACAATAAATTATTTACTTACTATTTTATTTTTCCGCTGTTCCACAGGTTAATGGGTTAGAATGCTTGAGATTTCGGTTATCGTGTGGCTTTTATAATAATTTTTGTACTTACTATACTATTGACTTGCTGTTTTCCGGCTTCCTGAGATAAGAAAGCTTGGAATGTAGGTCATATTATTATTTCATCATGAAATTTAGTTAATAACTGTGTTATTAACTCGCCGGTTCCGGGATATTAGGTTAAAAAAGTTTGGGATAAAGTTATGTTCCTATTTTAATAATACATTTTTTTCTATACTATATAATTTACTCGCTGTCCTCCGGGTTACTAGGATAAACATTTTGGGGATTAGGTTATCTTGTTATTTTTATGATGATTCATTTACTTATTATACGATTTATTCGCTGTCTCCCGGATTATTGTGTTAGGAAAGGTTGGGATTTAGGTTATGGTGTTATCTGAATAAAAATTTATTTACTTACATTATTGTTTACTCTTTGTCACCTAAGTTCCTAAGTAAAAAGCTTGGGATTAAGGTTATCCTGTTTCATTTATAATAATTTAGTCACTTACTATATCATTCACTTGCTGTCACCAGGATAGCTAGGATAATGCATTGGGATTAATGTTATCGTGTTATTTTTACAAAAAATTATTTACTTACAATATTATTTTGTTGCTATTCCCTGGGTTACTAAGTTAAATGCTTAGAATTTAGGTTATCTTGTTATTTTGATGATAATTTATATACTTACTATACTATTTACTCGCTGTTTTTCGGTATTCGAAAAAAAATAAGCTTAAGATGTAGGTCATGTTGTTATTTAATTAATAAATTTCTACAATGACTGTGTTATTAACTTACTGTCTTCTAAGACATTGAGTTAAAATAGTTTAAGATATAGTAGAGTCCTTGATGGCTTAGTGGTTAGTGTGCTAGCTTCCCAGCCTGACAGACTTAAGGCAAAAACGGGTTTGATTCTCGTCGAAAAATTTTCGGGAATTTCGATTCTCGGACTTTGTCGGTGGGAAAAGTACCCGTGGCGCCGAAAACACATTTTCCCCGATGCTAGCGGACTGACTGCCATTTCTCCTGATGATGCTTGGACCTGGGACGCAAATCCCTCCTTTGGGGGGTCGTCGATGCACCCTGACGCCGGGTCGGTGGGTTCCCGCTGGCAGTAGGCGCTGAGCCAATTCCCGTCAGGGAAGCCAGAAGCTCATCGTCCTAGTGAATAGGTCACCGGCGAGTCTCTTCCGGGGGGGCCGACACCTGGGCCAGTTCATCCAGAGAAGTCACGGTCAGCCCTGCAGCTATATCGGCGCGGCTGGGCTGATGATCTATGAGTGAATCTCTTCGCTCATAAATCTGATGCCTGACCAGGATGTGTTTATCTCTCTCTCCCGTCGCGCGTCGTCCCTTGAGGCTACTTTAACACCTCAATATTCCGAGATTCACCTTGATGCGTATAGTACCGACGAAGTTCCTCCCTTGGTCTCATGATCGGTCATCGAACTTCGCCGTTATTACTCATCTTTCCACTGTTTCTTTGCTTCTATCTCTTCTTTCCTATTTTAACACCTATATCAGAGTAATAGTCCATCGGACTGGATCTCTCTTGGGGAGGATGGTTTTAGTCGGTAGGCACCCGTGATGATTAGCATCACGTAGTGTTATTACACTATATGCCAGGGTCAATCCAACACTACCTCTACGGTAGCCATGTGTGCACGTAGAGGCGTCTTTAGAAGATCTCCTTCCCACTATCGAAAAAAAAAAAAAAAAAAGATATAGTTATGTTTTTATTTTTATTACGATTTATTTACTTGATATATTATTTTTTACTTATCACCCAGGTTACTGGGTTATTGATGTTTGTGATTTAGGTAATGCTGTTATTTTTATTATAATTTATTTACTTACTTCTATATTTACTCGCTTCTGCAAGGATTACAAGGTTGAAAGAGCTAAGGATTTGCGTAAATTTGTTATTATTATAATGATGTATTTACTTCCTATTTTATCAACTCGTCCCCCAAGTTACCAGGTTATAAAAGCTTAAAATGTAGGTCATGTTGTTTGTTGATCTGTAAATTTGTTTTATTGCTGTATTATACCCTCGTTGTCCTCTAGGTTACTTGGTTAAAGTGCCTGGGATTTGAGTTATGCTGTTATTCTAATAATAATTGATTTACTTAATATATTATTTGATCGCTGTCACTGGGTTATTAAGTTATAAGAGCTTGGGTAGAAGATCATGTTGATATTTAATCGTTGAGTTTGTTTGATTACTGTGATATCAACTTGCAGTCCCCAAGGTTACTAGGTTAAAAAGCTAGAGATTTAGGTTATCTTGATATTTTTAATTTAATTCATTTTCTAACTATATCATTTAATCGCTGCCCTCCAGGTTCCAGGGTTATAAAAGCTTAAAATATAGGTCATGTTGTTTTTGATCAATAAATTTATTAATACTGTGCCATAACCTCGCTGTACCCTAGGTTACTTGAATCAAGCACCTAGGATTTATGTTATGCTGCTATTACAATGATGATTTATTTACTTACTATATTACTTACTCGCTGTCACTAAGGTTACTAGATTAAAAAGCTATAGATTTAAGTTATCTTGATATTTTTATTATGATTCATTTACTAACTATATCATTTACTCGCTGTCCTCCAGGTTCCAGGGTTATAAAAGCTTAAAATATAGGTCATGTTGTTTTTGATCAATAAATTTGTTAATACTATGCTATAACCTCGCTGTCCCCTACGTTACTTGGTTGAAGCGCCTGGGATTAAGGTTATGCTCTTATTTTAATAATCATTTATCTATTTCCTATATTATTTAGTTGCTGTTCCCAGGGTTACTAGTTTGTAGAAGCTGAGGATGTAGATCATGTTGTAGTGTTATCATTAAATTTGTTTGATTACTGTGTTATTAACTTGCTGTCCCCTAGATTATTAGGTTAAAAAGCATACGATTCAGGTTATGTTGTTATTCGAACGTTAATTTATTAAAAAATCACATAATTTACCCGGTGTCACCCGAGTAAGTGGGTTGTAAAAACTTGAGATGTAAGTCGTCTTGTTATTTATTCAATAAATTTGTTAAATTACTGTGTTATGAACTCGCTGTCCTCAGGTTACTGGGTTAAAAAGGCTGAAATTTAGGTAATGCTATTATTTTAATGATAATTTATTTACTAAGTATATTATTTACTCGCTGTCTCTCGACTTACAGGGTTATAAAAACTATAGTTGTAAGTCGTGTTTTTATTTAATCAATAAATTTGTTTAATTGCAGTGTTAAGTACTCGCTGTCTGCTAGGATATTGTTTTAAAAAAGGTTGGAATATATTTGTTTTTTTATTTTTATAATAATTTGATTATTTACTATATAATTTACTCGCTGTCTCCCGCATCAATTAGTTAAAAAGCTTGCGATTTAGGTTGTCTTGATATTTTTATTAAAATTTATCTACTAAATATATTATTTATTCGCTGTTTCCCAGGTTTTAGTGTTATAAGAGCTTGTACTATCGGTCATGCTATTTTTAAATCCATATATTTGTTTAATCACTGTGTTATAACCTCGCTGTCCCCTAGGTTACTTGGTTTATGCGCCTGGGATTTATTTCATGCTGTTATTTATTTAGAATAAATGGATATAGGCTTTTTTTTATTGTCACAATATTTCATATATATATATATATATACATATACTATATAATTTACTCGCTTTTTACTGTTTACTGAGTTAAAAGGCTTGAGATAAAGGTTATGCTGTTGTTTAAATAATAATTCATTTACATACTATATTATTTACTCGATTTCTCCTGGGTTACTAGGTTAAAAATCTTAGGATTTAGGTTATCTTGCTATGTTATAATAATATATATTTACTTACTATAACATTTACTTGGTGTCCCTCGGGATCCCGAGTTAAAAAAGCAAAAGATGTAGGTTTGTTCTGTTTCACAAAAATTTGTATACATTTTATATAATTTACTCGCTGTCCCTGGGTTACTGATTATAAAAGCTTAGGATTTAGGGAACATTGGTATTTTTATTATAAATTATTCAATGTCTAAAATATTTGATCGCTGTCCCTGGGTTTCTGAGTGATAAAAGTTTGAATTGTAGATCATGTTGTTATATAATCATTAAGTTTTTTTAATTGCAGAGGTATTAACTTGCAGTCCTCTAGGTAACTGAGTTAAAAAGCCTGGAATTCAGCTTATACTGTTTTTGTAATAATGATTTATTTACTTACTATATTTTTTACTTGCCATTGTCTATTTAACTGAGTTGAGTTTTGGGGATGTAGTTTATTGTGTAATTTTATTCATAATTTATTCACGTACTTTATTATTTACTCGCTGTCCCCCAAGCTACTGGGTTAGAGGTCTTGGGATTTCGGTTATCTTGTTACTTTTATAATAATTTTTGTTATTTGCCATATTAATAACTTGCTGTTTCTTGAATTTTTAGTATACATAATTTTAGGATGTAGGTCATGTTGTTAATCAATTATTAAATTTGTTAAATTACTGTGTTAATAACTGGCTGTACCCATGACATTCGGTTTCAAAAGCTTGGGATATAGTTATTTTGTTATTTAGATAATAATCTATTTACTTACTATATCATTTACTCTCTTTCACAAGGATTACAGGGTTGAAATATCTCAGGATTTGGGTTATTTTGTTATTATTTTAATACTGTATTAAATAACTATTTGTTAACTCGCTGTCCCTAGGTTACTGGGTTGGAGAGATTGGGTTTTAGGTTATCTTGCTAATATTATGATAATATACTTACTTACTGTATCATTTACTTCTGTCCCTCGAGATACAGAGTTAAAAGCTTGGCATATAGGTTATTCCGTTATTTTTACAATAATTTATATACATACTAATAAATTAACTCGCTGTCTCTCGGTTACTGGGATTAAAAGCTTAGGACGTTGGCATGCTGTTATTTATTCAATAAATTTGTTTTATTACAGTGTTTATTACTCGCTGTCCCCGGGATATAGGGTTTAGAAAGTCTGGGATATAGTTATGTTGCTGTTTTGATGATAATTTTTTTACTTACAATATAATTCAAATGCTGTCCCCAGGGATACTGGTTTATAGAAGCTAAGGTTGTAGATCATGTTGTTATTTAATTATTGAATTCGTTTAATTACTGTGTTACCAACTTTTTGTCCCCTAGGTTACTAGGTTAAAAAGCATAAGATTAAGGTTATGTTGTTATTTTATCGATAATTTATTCACTTACTATATTATTTACCCGCTGTCTCTGGAGATACAGATTTAAAAAGCTTTGCATACAGGTTATATCGTTATTTTAAAATAATTTATACACATAATATTAAATTAACTTGCTGTCACTAGGGTTACTGCGTTCAAAAGTTTGGAATTGAGGGTATCTTGCTATTTAATAATAATATATATTTACATACTATAACATTTACATGCTGTCCCTCGGGATACTGATTGAAAAAAGCTATGGATTCGAATTATGCTGTTATTGTAATAATAATACATTTACTTACTATATCATTTACTCGCTGTCCCTTAAATTATTAAGTTAAGAAGCTTGGGATGTAGGTTATTTTTTTATCTAGATAATAATATTTCTACTTACTATATAATTAAGTTGCTGTCCCCAGGATACTGAATTAATAAGCTTCGGATATAGAGTATTTTGTTACGTTTACAATATTTTGTATACACACTATATAATTTACTCCCTGTCATAAAGTTTACAGGGTATGCAAAATTTAGGAATTAGGTTATATTGTTATTTTAACGATAATTTATTCACTTACCATATCATTTACTCGCTGTCCCCCAAGTTACTGGGTTGTTAAAATTTAGGATGTAAGTCGTGTTGTTATTTAATCAATAATTTCTTTTAATAACAGTGTTAAGAACTTACTTTCGCTTAGAAAATTTTGTTAAAAAACTAGGTTAAAAAGCTAGAGATTCAGGTGATCTTGATACTTTTAGTACAATTTTTTTAACAACTGTATTATTTATTCGCTGTCCTCAAGGTTACAGGGTTTTAAAAGCTTGAAACGTATGTCATGTTGTTTTTTAATTAACAAATTTGTTTAATACTGTGTTATAACCCTGCTGTCCCCTAGGTTACTTGGTTAATGCGCCTGGGATTTATTTTATGCTGTTATTCGTTTAGAACAACTAGGGATATGGGTTATTTTGTTATTTTTACAATAATTTATGTACAAACTGTATGAATTACTCGCTTTCGACGGGTTACTGATTTAAAAAGCTTGGGATTAAGGTTATGCTGTTATTTTAATAGTACTTTATCTACTTTCTTTATTATTAACTTGCTGTCCCCAGGGTTACTGGTTTGTAGAAGCTGAGGTTCTAGATTATGTTGTAATTTTATCATTGAATTTGTTTGACTACTGTATTATTAACTTGCTGTCCCCTAGATTACTAAGTTAAAAAGCATAAGATTTAGTTTATGTTGTTATTTTAACGTTAATTGATTCTCTTATTATATTATTTACCTGCTGTCACCCAAGTTAGTAGGTTGTAAGTCGTCTTGTTATTTATCCAATAAATTTTTTGAATTACTATGTTATGAACTCGCTCTCCTTAGGTTACTGGGTTGAAAAGCCTGGAATTAAGGTAACGCTGTTATTTTAATGATAATTTATTTACCTCGTATATAATTTACTCGCTGTCTCCTGACTTACAGGGTTAGAAATACTATAGATCTAGGTCGTGTTGTTATTTAATCAATAAATTTGTTTAATTACTGTGTTAAGAACTCGCTGTTTACTAGGATATTGTTTTGAAAAAGGTTGAAATATAGTTGTTTTCTCATTTTCATAATAATTTGATTATTTACTGTATAATTGACTCGCAGTATCCCAAATAAATTAGTTCAAAAGCTTGTGATTTAGGTAATTTTGATATTTTTATTATAATTCATCTACTAACTATATTATATATTCGCTGTCTCCCAGGTTATAGGGTTATAAAAGCTTAGAATATCGGTCATGCTATTTTTTAATCTATATATTTGTTTAATTACTGTGTTATAACCTCGCTGTCCCGTACGCTACTTGGTTAATTCACCTGGGATTTATTTTATGCTGTTATTATACTTATCGTGTTATTTTTATAATAATTTATTTACTATCTATACTATTTACTTGCTGTCCTTCAGAGAACTGGGCTCGAAGCTTTAAATTTAGGTTTTCTTGTCATATTAATGATAATTTATTTACTTTCTATACTATCTACTGGCTGTTTCTTGGGTTTATAGGATGAATAAGCTTGGAATGTAGGTCATGTTATTTGATCATTAAATTTGTTAAAATACTGTGTTATTTACTCGCAATCTTCCGGAATATGAGGTTAAAAAAGCTTAAGATTTAGAATATCTTGCTATTTTTATAATAATTCATTTACTTACTATATCATTCATTTGCTGTCTCTCGGGATACTGAGTTCAGCAGCTTGGGATATGGGTTATCTCTTTTTTTTACTATAATTAATATACAAACTATATAATTTACTCGCTGTCACTAGGGTTCCATGGTTAAAAAGCTTAGGATTTAAGTTATCTTGTTATAAATATAATAATTTGTTCACTTACTATTTTATCTACTCCCTGTCCAACAGGTTACTGGTTTAGAATGCTTGAAATTTCGGTGATCTTATAGCTTTTATAATAATTTGTTTACTTACTATACTATTAACTTGCTGTTTCCCGGCTTTCTGAAATAAAAAAGCTTGGGATATAGGTCATGTTTGTATTTAGTCATTAAATTTGTTGGATTTCTCTCTGTTATAACCTCGCTGTCCCTTAGGTTATATGGTTTAAGTGCCCAGAATTTATGTTATGCTGTTATTATAATAATAATGATAATTTAATTACTTCCTATGCTATTTACTCGCTGTCACTCAGGATTTTGAGTTAAAAAGCTTAAGATGTAGGTTATCTTGTTATTTTTATCATCATTTTTAATCACTTTATTATTTGATTGACATCCCTTGGTTATTTGGTTATAAACCTTGGATGTAGATCATGTTGTTATTTGATCATTAAGTTTGTTTAGTAACTGTGTTCTTGACTTGCTGTCCCCTAGGTGGCCAGGGTGAAAAGCTTGGAATTTAGGTTATGCTGTGATTTTGAAGATAATTTATTGGCTTACTATTTCAATTACTCGCTGTCCTCCAGGATAGAGAGTTAAAAAAGCTTGGGCTATAGGTTATCTTGTTATCATTAAAATAATTTTTGTACATACTATATTATTTTCTCGCTGACACCAGGGTTACTGGGTCGAAAAACCTTGAGATATAGGTTGTTTGTTATTATTATTATAATTAATTTACATACTATACGATTTACTCGCTATTTTCCGGGTTTTTAGGTTAATAGGCTTGGGATCTAGGCTATCTTGGTATTTTTAAAATAAACTACTTACTTAATTTATTATTTATCTGCAGTCCCCCGGGATACAGGGTTCAAAAAGCTTAGGATCAACGTTATGCTGTTATTTACTTATTAAATTTGTTAATTTACGAGGTTATTAACTCGCAGTCTTCTTGGTTACTAGGTAAAAAAGCCCGGGACCTAGCTTGTGCTGTTATATTTAATAAAAATTTATTTACTCACGATATTATTTACTCGCTTTCACCAGGGTTACTGGGTTAAAAAAACTTTAGGTATAGGATATTTGTTATTATCATAATAAATTATTTACTTTCGATACTATCAACTTGCTGTTCCTTGGGTTTTCGGGATAAAGAAGCTTGAGATTCAGGCTATCTTGTTATTTTTAGAATAAATTATTTATTTCTTTATATACTATTTTCTCGCTACCCTAGTTACTGGGTTATTACCTTCCGATTAAGGTTATCGTATTATTTTTATTATAATTTATTTACAAACTATATTATTTTTTCGCTGTCCCCCGATTCACTGGGTTATAAAATCTTGGGATGTAGATCATTTTGTTATTTAATTAATAAATGCGTTTAATCACTGCGTTAAGAACTTACTGTCATCCATGATATTGTGTTGAAAAATCTTGGAATCTAGTTATGTAGTTATTTTGATAATGATTAATTCACTTACCATATAAGTTACTTCCTGTCCTCGGGTTACTGGGTTATAAACGCTTCGGTTGTAGATCATGTTGTCATATAATCATTGAATTTGTTTAATTACTGTGTGATCAACTTGCTACCCCCTTGGTTTCTAGGTTGAAAAGCTTGGGATTTAGGATATGCTGTTATTTTAATAATAATATATTTACTTCCTGTATTAATAAATTGATGTCAGGCGGATAACTGAGTTGATATGCTTAAGATTAAGGTCATCTTGTAATTGCCAAAATAGATTGCTACATACTAGACTATTTACTTACTGTCCCCCAGGATATTAAGTGGTAAAAGCTTGGCGTATAGTTATATTATTATTTTTATAATAATTTCTTTGCTTACCATGAAATTTACTCGCTCTAACCTGGGTTACTGGGTAATGAAAGATTGGTTTGTAAAACTTGGTATTTAATTATTTAATTTCTTTAATTACTGTGTTATGAACTCGCTGACCTATAGGTAACTAGCTTAAAAGCTTATGATTTAGGTTATGCTGATATTGTATTAAAAATTTATCTTCTTACTTTTTACTTTACTCTCTGTCCTCCGAGTTACTAAGTTACAATTTTAGGTATTTATGTTATGCTTTCATTTTGTTCATAATTCTATAACTTACTATATTAATAACTCGCTGTCTCCGAGATACTAAGTTAAAATAGCTTGGGATATAGGCTATTTGGTTTTTTGTACAATAGATTATTTATAGACTAGATAATCGACTTGCTGTCCCCTAAGTTACTGGGTTGTAAAAATGTGCGATGTAAGTCGTGTTGTTATTTAATCCATAATCTTGTTTAATAACTGTGTGAAGAACATGCTGTCTCTCAGAAAATTGTGATGAAAAAAAGTTCGGGATATAGTTATGTTGTCATTTTTATAAAAATATATTTATTCACCACATAATTTACACGCTGTCCCCGAGGTTACTAGGTTAAAAAGCTGAATTAAGGGACCTTGATATTTTCATTATAATTTGTTTACTAACTATATTATTTCTTTGCTATCCTCCAAGTTACAGGGTTATAAGAGCTTGAAATGTAGGTTATGTTGTTTTTTGATTAACAAATTTGTTTAATACTGCGTTATAACCTTGCTTTTCCCTAGGCTACTTGGTTAAAGCCCCTAAGATTTATAATAAGCTGTTATTTTAATAACGATTTATTTACTTACTATAATATATACTCGCTGTCACTAGGGTTACTGGGTTAAAATCTTAGGATTCAGGATGTCTTCTGATACTAATTATAATTTATTTACTTACTATATTATTTTATCGCCGTCCCTGGGTTATAAAAACTTGGGTAGTAGATCGTGTTGTTATTACGTCGTCAAGTTTGAATCATTCCTGTATCATTAAGTCGCTGTTCCCCAGATTACTAGGTCGAAAAGCTTAGGATGTAGGCATGTTGTTAAGTATGGATTGAATTTTTCTTATTACTGTGTTAATTACTCGCTGTCTTTGGGACGTAGGGTTTAAAATTCTTGGGATATAGTTATGTTGTTATTTTAATAATAATTTTTTTACTTACTATATAATTTACTCCCTGTGCCCCGGGGTACGGGCTTAAAATATCTTTGGATTCATGGTATCTTGTTATTTTATTATAATTTATTCACTTACTATATAATTTATTTGCTGTCCCCTGCGTTACTGGATTATAAATGCTTATCATGGTTGTGATGTTCTATAATCAAAAAATTTGTTAAGTGACTGTGTTATTGACTCGCTATCTCCAGGTTACTAGGTTAAAAAACCTTGGAATTAGGGTATCCTGTTATTTGAATGATCATTTATTTACTATTTACGTTTTCTACTCGCTGTTACTAGGTTTAAAAGCTAGAGATTTAGGTGATCTTGATATTTTTAATAGAATGTATTTATTAACTACATTATTTATTTGCTGTCCTAAAGGTTACAGGGTTAAAAAAGCTTGAAATCTAGGTTATGTTATTTTTTAATTAACAAATTTGTTTAATACTGTGTTATAACTTTGCTGTCCCCTAAGTTACTTGGTTAAAGCCCCTAAGATTTATGATAAGCTGTTATATTAATAACGATCCATTTACTTACTATATTATATACTGGCTGTCACTAGGGTTACCGGGTTAAAAAGCCTGGAATTTAGGTTATGCCGTTATTTATAAAATAATTTATTTACTTAGTATATTATTCACTCGCCGTCGCACAGTGGTTCCAAACTTAAAAAAATTTTCACACCCGGATACAGCCTTTAATTCTTCACCAATTTCAAATTTTTTTTTTTTACATTATCTAGAGATGATTCACAACAATCGCTTTTTGTCTGTTTTCCGATATACTCCTCTAAAAATTAGTGACATAACCTAAACGGTTCCAAAAAAAACATATTTTGTGCTTTTAACGCGATGATTCTTTGATTTAAAAAATTTTAAATATTCTAAATGATAATAATAATGACTAGAAAGGATAGGACAAGTCATTTATGAGTCCCAATAAGTTTTTGTATTTTATAGGATATGTTACTTGAAAAAACTAGAAATATTCGTAATAATAACGACTCAAGATGATTTTGTTCATTTAAAAAAAAATAAACACTTTTGTTACCACTTACTTGTATTGGTTTTGTTTCTTTTTTCCCATTATTATTATATTTTGTGATTTGTAACATAACCTTAAACGTTGAAAATCAAATTTCGTGCTACCAATACGACCATTTATTAAATTAAATATTAAAAAAATATTATTAGTAACATTGACAGTTATATGAATAGTAAGTGTCAAGTACTTGCGTGTAAAAAGGATTTTATTATCTTAGGTTATGTTACTTGAACAAACCTGAAATTTTTAATAATAGTGACTTATGACTAGTTTGGTTCAGAAAATCACAAAAAAAACTGACACCTTTTTTGTTATTTGACAATCATAACTATTTATTCATTTTTAATGATTCTATTTCCTAACCTCAAATGGCAAAATATCAGATGTCAGGCTAACAAAAAAGCTTTATTCTAATAGAACAATTTTGAAGAAATTCAAGAATGGTAATCTAACCTTATACTGTGAAAACAAATATCATGTCCTAATAATACGATTGTCTTTTAGTTTTAAATTTTTTGTAAAAATTTCAAATAATAATAATAGGATGTACTGAGAAAAGAGTGTAGAAAATCCATGCTTACAAATTGTTTTTTTTATATTTATTTAGTTGAATGACTTTTGAATGCAAATGCATTCTTTAAGTTTTA
>JAPYYV010003145.1:0-29417 GCA_030522625.1 Copidosoma aretas
CGCTTGTGGATAATGAGTAAGCCGGTAAAGTAGGGATCATGGCTAATCCGGCACTTGTAGGGAAACCCCGACTGTCGGGTAGGGGTAATCCGGCACTAGTAGGGCTGCCGGAAAACTGCGCCAGAACCAGCCTAGCTACACTACTAACGTTTAAAATAAATTTAAATTTTTTTTACTTAAAAATATTTGAATTTTCTTTTTAAAAGGCTATTTTGAAAATAGTTAAAAAAAACTTTAAATTCAAAAATTAATAGAACATCGAAAAAACGATTGCTTGTGCTAGGACTTTAGACATATACACGGAAGTGTTATATTGCGATTTCAGATAACAAATAATCAAATTCAACTTAGCATACATTACCAAGTGCGTTTATACAGAAGGAATACAGTACCATTTTTTGGATTAACTCACTCGCTCTTGTTTTAAAAAAATTGCCATATCCATTGCTTTTCGTGCATACGCCCTTTATAGTATACTGTGTCATGCTGTAAGATTTCGCAAGATTGTTAACCTTTTAGTAAAGATGACTATTTTAGATGAACCAGATTATTTGAAAACAAACTGATTATCGACACATCAGTGACCACGTGGGCTAAGTCTGATCATTTATTATAACTAATATCTTTGTACAACTAAGAACATGGCGACTTATATCCTTGTAATCAGCTGTACTCATTGTCATAACTTATTTACGATGATGTATAAAACAAGGTGTGATACTATATGGGAATGAACCAATCACCGGCTTGCTCTGCTTTTTGCCGTATTGAATAGATAACCTATAGCTAAGCCCATTTACTAAAATTGCAAACTGGAATATTTAACAATCTACACATAACCATTGATTTAATGTTGCGAAAAACATGAGAGACCTGTCATTGGATCATACAATAGCTACTTCGAAAAACACCTTATATTTTTTAAATCATGTAATATACCGCCTAAAATTTTGACTCAGCCAGCAATATGGAAAAGTTTTTGAGCTGCCCTGAATTCTTTTAATAACATTTGGTATCAGTCTTAATTTCTCTTATTTGCATGTTTTTAGCAGTATAAACTATACTTGGTTGTTCGGTTCGTTGTTGTCAATTCTTAAAAAGAAAAGTACAACCCAAGTTTTCTTTTCTATATGTATATTCAGTATGCAATTATGCTCTCGTGTTTCTTTAATATCATTTTATTTTTTATAACGCGAGAGATAGTGTGTATAATTATGAATACTACTGAAGATAAACTGTATTTGTTTCTTTGTCAATTTAATTACCCTTGCCTTCATATACATAGTCCTATTTAAAATTGTGGTGAAGGTTACTTAAGAGCAAAACACTTGGAAAGACATCTGAAATTATATAATGAAAATGATAAACGATAATGCATTTCAATATAATAATTACGTGTGTTATTTTTATTACATTCTTTCCTTAAATTTTGATAACTTACTTTTACACGAGCTGATTCCTAAATCAATTGAGTACAAAAAAGACAAAATTGAATAAAAAACCATTTGAAAATTGTTTCTATTTATCCCCTACCCAACGCATCCGCTCCTTATCATCTCCATTTTATTTTCAAATACAATTTTCATAGGATTGAATTTGACAATAATGCTGAAGAAAAATCTATCATATTTTTAAGAGGGTGGATAGCTAATATTTGCTTAAAAACCATAGAACTATATGATATATTAAGAAGATATATACGTGTACGTATGTTTATGCGGTATAAAGTTAGGTGTTAACTTGATATTTTTTTTTGAAATATGTTTTATCATTTAAAATTTTTTATAGAATTTACTTATTAGAATTATTTATTTAAATTATATGAGATTAAATACTTTTTTTTTCAATAACTTAATTGAATTGGACTTAAATATCATACTTTACTTAAAATTCTAAAACTAAAAATTTATGGCTGAATATGGTATACCTAAGAAATTAATATTTTAGTCAGAATTAACGAAGAAACAAAAAGGAGTAGCTGGGTAGGAGCTAGGAAGAGTTAGGAAAGAGCCTGATGGGGAGCTGTGGGGGAGCTAAAAGGGAGCGAGGAGGAGCTAGTGCTTGCCCCAAAAACCATACAACTATATAATATAGGAAGATATTTGTAAGTACAAGTATGGCGTTCTGTTTTGTTTGTTTTATTGGCCTTGGGTCACTTATTATTGTAACTCTGGTATGCCATATTGAATCTTCATATTATAAATTTCAAATCTGTATGCTCGGGAACAAATAATTCGAGGCACTGTTTTGATGACTGCTCTGTAGCCAGGAGATATCATAGTGATAAGGACATGTGGAAGAAACCACACAGGTACCCGCGAAACAGTTGACAAAGCGGGAAATCGATCTCGAGCCTTCTAGCCCTTCCAAGTGGAAAGCAAGCGCTCTACCACTTTAGCGACTAAGAGCTCATGAGTATGACGTGTTGAGCGTGGCCAGCAGCATTCCTGAATAGTGCTCCAGACTACGGCAGAATTACCGTCAGGGTGCTAAGTTAAAATTTTTTGGTTATGGTAACCTAATAATTTTTGTGCCGTAGTCAAGAGCCCTTCTCCTGAAGATAGTACCTGCAACATGCGAAAATTCAAAAATATAAAAACCAATCATCACATACCAAAGCTATGATTTCTATCTGCTCTATGCAATATATTCTTGTAGTTTTTTGCATATAGTTAGGCGGAACCACTGGATTCAACCTCTTCGAAGGTAGCAGGTGTAATAATTAGAGAGAGAGAGAGAAGTGCATTTAAAAGAAGCGTTTATTGCAACAAGAATCACAGAATTCAATTACACAATCATCAAAATGTGTCTCCTTGTGAACAAAACTGAACAAATTATAGTTATAGAAACGTAGAAACACGATTAATTAAGGAGATAGAACCGGGTCAACAATTATTTAAGCTCCTAATTAAATACAATAGGATAGAGTGTGTAAACTCGCACGGAGATACTAAACGCTCGACGACCAGAGGCAAACTAAAGACCGCTGAACTAGCTATACTACTAAGCAAGCCGCTGCTTGCATTACTTTCTATTGGTTACTTCAGATGAATGTGGCGATTAAATATTGGCCTATAGGGACCATTTAAACTACATGTTTGATTGTGCGCGTGCGAATTCGAATGAGAAAAAATGACACATCATTCCCAAACAATCACCCGCTTTTGCGTGTACGTGAAGACAAGCAATAAATGTAATAAGGGTAAAATAATAATAAAACTCATCAAGTAACTAAGCTTATATACTGCCCAAATGATTAAATAAAGAACAAAAATTCAACTTACCGATTTAGCGACTTTAAGATGGGAAGCTCTATACCTGTACAATACAATCTTAAGGTGATTCAAAATGTTTGGAATTAAAAGTGATAATATTTGACTGATAAGAGACCAAGACCGAGGGCCTACTAACTGACTTGTTCGATTGAGGTTTAAGTACCGGACTAAAAGTCTTACAAGCTTCAAGCGTTATGATTTGAGAAACTATGAATTCCTTTAATTGAGTAAGAAAATGTGATTGAGAACTACTTTCCAAGTACTTTTGCTAATCTTTGTTTGTAACTATATCAAACTTGCTAGTCACTCAAGTGATATAGAGATCACCTGTGCCAAGATCACAACCCAAGGCTTGGGGAGACTCCATATGGTTTAACATTTATTTGCTTATGCATTTTAACTGGGAACTAATCTCTGATTTCCTAGGTTTGCACTTCAAAATAATGTACAAGTAACTACTGACTTTACGACGTTGACAATCGTAATAGCCTATCAATGTCTTCCAAGCTAAAGGGTACTGATCATCGGTCATGCGTATCTTCTTGACTAAGTCTAAAGCATTTCCAGTGAGATGAGTTCACAACTGATGAAACTTAACAATAATACCGAGGTTTCCCTTGTGGTGGACTAAAGACCTAAATGTATCCCTAAAGATTTCCCAGTCTAAGTACCTACCTGAAAAACTAGGGAGATCGATGCGTGATAAATAATATGTGGTGCTATTAATAACAATACGATTTCCCAGAATGGGCGCGGGGCCTGGCGGTAGATTGCTTGGAAGAAAAGTCCTAATATATTCTACAAAATCATTCTTGAGTTTGTGATAGGAATTTTCTGTACTATCAAGTAGAAGAGAAGTAAAGTATAAGTGGCTCTCATCTAGATCTGTCAAGCTCAGTGATTCATATTTTTCAACATATGAGTTTAAAACTTCCATTAAAGCTTTAGGTCGGCCCAAAGTCATCTTTTCCACACCAGAATTCTTAAAGTTCTCTAAGCTGCTACTTATTATTTTATGTAACTTAACTTGTTGCTTGCAAAGGTGATCTATTTCAAAGAGAGTCATGAAAATATTAAACTTTGAGACCCTTAAGGTTAATTAAAGCTTCTGACAAGATCAATCTACTAAGACAACTAATTTGCAATTGCTATGACTGATTAGTGGCTATATGTATAAGTATATAACTAATCTTTACACTAATTTAATGTCTTTATAATGCTTATTGTGTAAATTGAAAACTCAAAGTCTCTATAGTTGTATTGGCACATGTGCTGCAACTAAATAAAATTAATAGAAACTAACCACAGTAGATTTATACTGCCTTCACTAAAGACATATAAGGTTGGCCTGCTGAGGCAGCAGACGACAATGATCGCCGCAACCACAGCAGTACGAGCAAGAAGACGGTCTGCAGAAGTAGTGACAACAAGCGCAAACCCTATAGCAATAAAAGTGAGCGCAAACGACCAGTAGAGGATGGCGACGCAGAGAACCACGTATACGGCCTGCAGCAGCAATAGCAGGAAGCGCTTGTGGCCCGCAGAGAACGACGTCAATAATCTGCAGTAGTAACAGCAGCGAGCGCACACTGACTGCAGAGAACGATGTTGACAGCCACTGCAAGAAACAAAACTACCAGCACCGACCACTGCAGCAAAGAACGATGTAGGAGTCACCGACTCCGACTAACATTCCGAATGGTGAACAGGTCCAAGGGCTTAAGAGCGAGCAGAGTGCTTTATATATGTGCGTATGCACAAAACCCAAACAATAAAGGAGAGGTGGCCAACGAGGCCAAAGGCTGATGAGCGGGCCACATGCTACATGAACTTAGTGCGTAGATCACTAAAACTACCAGTGTAGCAGTGTACCCAGTACTGGAAATTTATCACTAAAATGGTGATTTGCAACTTCACTCGCGATTTTTTTTTTTCAAGTAGTAACGGGGATTTTCGCTGGTGATTTCAGTGGCTCATAGGCTTGCACAAGTCACACATGCTATTTAGAAAATATATCGTAAAATAAAGCTCTTTTTCTCCCTCTTCCTGTCGCTCTTATAGACAACATGCAATCCAACCTGTTTTATAGACAAATAGCGAGAAAGAAAGAGATCGAAGTATGATGGCTATAATGTCTTAGACTTTTGTACGTTTTTTATGGCAGCTATTGCCAGAAGCAGAGAGATCAACCGATGGAAGAGAATGAGAACGAGAGGAGTCCCGATGCAAGCGTTGTCAGTATCTTTGAAATGCACGTCGAGGACATAAAGGGCCAGGGGGAGAAGCATGCAGAAGACGGCGAATGCATGGAAGCGGATGAGTGTGACGAATCAGACGAGAGTAAGAAATACAAGAAAAGAAAGATTGCTGACTCAACCATCATATTACGCATCAGATCGAGATTTGACTATGCGGGGACGTACGCTCCCGTGGTCAGGTATGAGTCTCTCCGCATGCTGTTGGCTGTTGCGGCCCATCAAGATCTCGAAATCGTCCAATTCGATGTGAAAACAGCTTTTCTTTACAGAAAGCTGGACGAGAAGCTGTATGCGAGAGTGTCCCCTGAGCTCATGGTAGATGGCAGCAAATACATGTACAAGCTAAACAAGACGATCAACGGATTAAAACAGGCACCATTTTGCTGGAACCGAAGATTTGAAGAGTTTTTAGAGCAAAACGGTTGTCAATGATGTGAGAATGAGTGGTGTCTCGGCCAGATATTCGTTTTATTAAAAACCTACTAAGTCAATATATAAATAATTATGACAAAAGTCATGTTGACGCTTTAAAAAGAGTGATCCGATATATGCATGGGACATATTACTACGGTATTATATATGAATGCGACGAGAGCAATAAATTCTGATTCGTGGCTTACTGTGACTCAGACTATAAGGGGGATAGAGACGAGCGCTAGTCGACGAGTGGATGTGTTGTGAGATTGACGCGCGGCCCCGTGATTTGGTTTTCGAGAAGACAATCAGTCGTAGTGGCGAGCTCCACAGAAGCAGAAAATATATCTGCATTCATGGCGGCTAAGGAACTGGTGTGTGCGCGGAGATTTATGGCTTAAATTGGTTTGCAAACAGACGAAGTGACTAATTTATACATCGATAACCTCGGTGCCCAACAGTTGGAAAAGTCTCCGTTGAATAATCGTAGTATGAAGCATACGGACGTAAAATATCACTTCCTTAGGAGCCATGTACAGTTGTAAGACATACATTTGCAGTATGTAACTCCTGAAGAGCAACTAGCGAATTTGTTAACTAAAAGTTTTTCGAAGGAGCGATTTTGTAAACTGCGTGAAGCGATAGGAGTTCGTCGGCTGCTCGATTAGGAGGAGTATTAAAATTAATCGAGCAGGTATATGTTTGAAGTGATGTATGATGTCAGCCCACCGTGTGCCTGTGTCTGTTTGTGGTGCTGTGTGTGTGTGTGCTGCGCGAAGAGTAGGGGGTGTAGAGGCTAAGTTAAAGAGTCGACGAGAAAAGCGTGCGGGCGACGATACATGTTGTAGTCTAAGTGTACCAGCGGTCCCGGTAACATATATAAAGACTCGAGCCCCAAAAGTAGAATAAATACCACTCTTTATTCAACCTAACTTCAACTTGATTCATCCTGTCCCGAAATTCGCATCATCTGCGGCTACCTGCGTAGATTCTAATAAATTCTTCACACCCTTTTTTCAATTGAAGTTTTGTATTTTATAATTTATAGGTCTCAATTTCTATGAATAATCAAAAGCGTATTGAAATTTTGTGCATGAATTGTTACTAACTGGACGCCTTAAGGAACATCTTTATTCTTAAAAAAAACTAAACAAAAAAACTCACTATATCAAAATACAGATATGATCAGATAAATATGTACATACATACAGATTATATTACTAATAATAAGCACCTTATTTACATATGAACTGATAGAATTACCTCAGAATGTCGATAATTTTCGAGAAATTCATGCTAACTTGAAAAATGTTTTTTTTGGATGATAATAATAATAATAATAAAAATTGATGACAACAAAAACGAACTGCCTAAAATGTCTGGAAAGGCTCCAAAAATCGCCGAGACCGGTTTTTGCATCCGATACGTAAACTTTAATATTTAATACTACAATTTGGAATTCGACCGGTCCAGAAGTTTCCTTGGAAATCGTAAAAAACCGTGGTTATGGCCCGAATATTCGACAATCAATAACTTACGTTGCAATTAATATTAAAGGCTGAAATTTGGTTGTATTCTAGCTCTAGCGTCCCTCAATAACTAAATCATAGTCGCATTATATTTTGAGAAACTTATGTATTAGTAGAGAAAAGTTATAACTATTTCGATAGTGAAAAAACACTAATTAGCTCTTGTTTATTAAAAACAGATGATAAATAAAGAATTTTCAGTGCACAGAGTGCTGATTTGTAATGCACACGAGTGTTTGATTTATGAATTAGGAAAAAATCTAAAAAAAATCCATGTTACAATGGATGTAGGTGACAGTATATAACATGGAAATATGGCTGAGGCCGAGTTGCGTTCTATAAGATAATGCCAAGGACCACTATAGTTGAGTTGCATATAAATTAAAATAAGCAGAGTATAACACGCTCTTGAATCGAGAATGAAACGATTTTCAATTGTTGGTAGTTCTACAAATTAAAACTCGAATTCAGCCCAAATCAAAGGTGGTCTAGGTGTGTAGTATTCAATGTAGTTATTCAAAATGTAGTCACAAAACCTGGGATACGTCACAAACTTAATGACCGGGATGTAACTCGACCATCCATTTTAAAGATCGGGACGCAAATTGACCATTCAGCTTAATTACCGGGACACAACTTAGCCACCCGCTTTAATGACCAGGACGCAACTTGATCTGTTTTCTATACTCTGAACACATTTGACAATTGCGGAAAATCGCAATAATTATTGCGTGTGTTTAGGCGTTTATTAATAGTAACCATCATGAGTAGTTCATGAAGTGACCTTGCATTCTATACCAACAATACAGCGGTTTTTGAGCGGTACTCGTCCATAAGTCTTTCAATCTTTAAAAATAACGCGTTAAGATAGTTCTTGTAGTAACATCTCGAAATTAAAAGGTTATCAAAAAAATTATACTCCTTAGTCACATTCCATGTAATTGTTGCTATTTTTATATATGATACCGTCACATATACAGGTTGCATCATGGATTTTTTTTGTTTTTTTTTTTAATTCATTGTTCAAAAAAACATGTGCATTAAAAATCAGCAAACTGTGCAATGATAATTTTTTATTAATCATCCGATTTTAATAAACAAGAGCTCCTTAGAGCTTCTATCTCTATCTTAATAGATACAACCTTTCGACTAATATACAAGTTGCTCAAAATATGATGTAAATTTGGTGTAGTTTTAAGAGATACAAGAGCTACAATACAACCAAATTTCAGCACTCGATATTAATTAGAATGTTAGTTGTTAAGTGTCGATAATCCGGGATATCACTACGGTTTTTTGCAATTTGTGACGAAACTTCTGGGCCGATTTAATTCCAAATTGTATAATTGAACATTAAAATTTTTGTCCTAGATGCAAAAAACTTGTCTCGCCGGATTTTAGGGCCTTGCGAGATATTTTAAACTGTTTGATTTTGTTGTGGTCAATTTTGATAACTATTCTCTTAAAAAAAAAAAAACATTTTTCGTGCTAGCATGAATATGACGAAAATTATCGACATTATCGGGTAATTCTATCAGTTTACATGTAAATAAGGTGCTTATTATTATGTGGGACGTGTTGGTATAAAAAAAAAACATGCAATATTATTATAAAATCCTGAAACTCTCCAAAGCCCTTCGATGTAAGGGCTATCTACCCTATAACATTATTTTCAATACAAGAATAACAGTAAGCTGATATTATTGGTTTTCTAGATATGCATACGATACACGATTATTTCTTCTTTGTTTAACAATAGTAAAACGATTGTCAACAATCATATTTAGTGACAAAATAGACACAGTGGCCAGAAACATATAATAATTATCGATAACTCTATTTTTAAAAATATAGTTTTATCATGTCGACTTTTTCTCCTCGGATATTTAGACGGATATTAATTGATCGGTTTGGAAAAAAGAGATATTTCTTATGACTTACTAAAAATTTCCCTATGTTCGTTACACGTTTTTTCGCACATTTTCGTCAATAACTTTCAACATTATAATTGATCTGTGGGTTTCAGAGTGCTCATCTATTTGGAAATCAAAAAGCTTTAAATGAATAACAATATCATAACTCTCTCCCCCTCTTTCATCTGATTGTACGTTTATTTTTTCAAGATACGATGAAAATCAAGTTGTCACTATAAGAGATTGCATAAAATAATCAAACTCCAGTTGCTTGTGTTATAAAAGAAGAACGTTGACGAACATATCTGTATATATAGGTATTGTGCATACAGATATGCTTATAACCTATGTTATATCGTTCGTTCGTTCGTTCGCTCGGGCTTCAATAGGCCAGTGTACTTCATACTCATAGGGACCCTATCATATAGTACATTGATCATTAAGGTAGTAATGTCGGTACACTGAGAGAAGACTAGTGCATCTTCTAGTGTTTCCCAGTTTAATCATAACCTGTCAATCATTTTGTAGCAAGTTTATACTCTTGACTTGAATGAACCATATAAAAATCTGTATAATTATTTTTCGGAATGCCGATGAATGTGAAAACATGACTAACTCTTATAATTTCATTTCACAAGTAATTACATTTTTATTTTTGAAGTGAGAATTTCTTTCAGCGCGTCTTGGTTGGGGACCAAAACGGCAGAAACCCAGAAACGTACGTACGTACGTGCACCCGCACAGTGAGCTCAAACTGACTATTTTTGTTCAAAATTGTCTCGAGACCATATTTTTTCACCGATTTAAATTTTTCTTTTTTTATTTAAAAGACAAGCAGAAATAAAAAAGATCTGTAACAACCAAATTGATACAAAAAATTTTGTGCCATTTTTATTGAACAACGAATGTGTAAAAAAATTCATTAAATACATTTTATTTATTAGTTAAATAAACAGAATACAATTTTCTTTCTACTAATTAGGCATCTGCCAATAATTTTAAGATCATCTCGCTTAAAAACAAGAAAAAATTTAGGATTGTTTTGGATGTGTGGTCTCTAGGTAATTTTGACCAAAAAAAGTCAGTTTGGGCTAAGTGCGATGAGCTGACTTCTTTGAGTCAAAACAATTAAAAGACCACAAACTTTGAACTATCCATGGGTTTTTTTTTTCTAAGCTAAAATGATTTATTATTGATTATGGCAGCCGAATCGTCAGAAATTTTTTTTTATTTTTTGCATCTTACAAATTAATAATTAGTAGTCAACGTATTTTTTGCCCTTTAGTAATTGTTTAATAAATAAAGCACAAAATTTTTTTAGCGATTCGGCTTTGACACA
This sequence comes from Copidosoma aretas, assembly GCA_030522625.1. Lineage (NCBI taxonomy): Eukaryota > Metazoa > Arthropoda > Insecta > Hymenoptera > Encyrtidae > Copidosoma > Copidosoma aretas. The sequence continues at coordinate 10,729 of JAPYYV010003145.1, forward strand.
TCTTTTCTAGATCTTCTTATCTTTTAAATAATAAAAAGACAAAATAGAATCGGTTAAAAAATATGGTCTCTAGATAATATTAAATAAAAAAAGTCAGTTTGGGCCCACTGTGAGCCAGCGGAAAGGGATTCTTTCCCAAGCTTTTCCGTAAATGGCAACGTCGCACGTTCGATGGTTCGCATACATACTGCCTCGGTACGTTATCCATGTTGAACATAACCGCATACATAAAGTTGATTCCCAAGATTGATTTGATCTTTTCGGAGGATGCTGCCAATTCGCTCCGAGCCAACGCAGAGGTTGCGCCCTCTGCAGTAGAAAATAGCCAAAAATTCTTGCATGTAAACAAACGGCTTAGAGCATCTATACATGCATACAGCTGCTTGTGATTGGCGGACTGAAAAGAGAACGACAACGTCCGCAATCCCCTCATTTTCCGGAGTCCCGCCTCTCCCTCAGGCGCTATCTCTCGCACCTTGTCTTGCGCCGCCCGCACTGTATGTTTACATGCAAGAAATTTTGACTATTTTCTACTTCAAAGGGTGCATCCTCTGCGTTGGCTCGGAGCGAATGCAACAATGTTTTCCGATTCAGCTATCTCATGGCGCATCGTTTGAGTTAGAGAAAGGTAAAGTTCGGGAATTGATAATTTTATAGAGATCGATAATCATATTGAATGTGTCCCATGATCCCCATGCTAGGAAAAAAAAAAATTTTATAACAAGTTGGTATTTAGAATACTAGTTATTGCTTTAAGTATCTAGCACTAAACAATATTATATTATACATGTGTGCCTTGCAGAGCCAATGGTCTTGCCCTTCCCAGGGGTAAAATTAAGATCACAGCTGAGTTAATCCAAAACTGCGCAGTAGGATTGAATTTTTATAGTTTAACTAATCTGAGTATTGGGTAAGTATCAAGTGATTGTTGTAATTTTTACAGATAAATTATAAAATATCCAATATACTTTCAGATTTACTTCTGTTATGGACCTGCTATCCAAACCTGCAGTTAAAGCCTATCTAAACCACAGGCCCATGCTGAATAAATTGGTCTCTTCGTACATATCGTTATAGTGATGTTACACATCCTACTCTTTAGCTTTTTGAGGCTAGCTTTAAGTTTTTAGTGAGAGACTTGAGTTTTTGTAATAGTCTCATTATTATTGTTTTATACTTGTTTGACAAGTTAATTAAATTTTTTCAACCGGTAACATGCACGCTGACCATCCTGTGGGTCCACAAGAAGCTATCATATTAGTGTGTCTAATATGAGTTTGTTTCATTGATCTTCTGACATTGCACTGACTATAAGACGACGATGATACATACCAGCAGCATTATCAATGGCAAAGTTGATACTAGATGAGATGAGTTTTAAATTTTTCACCACTGATCATCTTGAATGGAAACGAAACCATCAGTGCATCAACATCCAGTAATATATCCAGCAGATTTACATTATACTTACCAAAGCCACTAAAATCTCATTGCATACTAGTGGCCTAGTAAAGAGCATACTGCTTGTGCAAAGGTAGTTGTTTGTTTCCTGGGTAATCAGCATTAGAAAATTTAAAACTTATCTCTGCCAATTTTTACGTTCTTATTAATAGTGTTGCTGGTTTGTATAACTAACTGGAGTAGTAGCATGAAAATCTAAATATTAATATTAAGATAGTTTAATGTTGCGACTTTGAAAGTCATAGTCTCATATTTACAAAGTGAATTAAATACTGGTTATATATGGAAATTATAAGATTCTATGCTACTTAATACTGCATAACGCGAAATGATTTAATCGATGGAAAAATTATAATTTGTGGAAAAACAGTTGTTGATTTTCATGTTTATAGCTCAAGATTATGGGGTTATAAACATTTCATGTCATTGCTTGCAACATTTAAGATAAAATATAGCACATAAATTCAACAAGTTGGTATAACATTGCTTTGTGACTAAATTTAACGTTCAGAAGCCTGTTCGCTTATTGACATTTCCAACACAATCAAACAATAATATATTCCAACAGAATCAAACACTAATAGTTGATATAACTAGCATTTTGGTCTATAATGTTTGTAAACGTCTTGTCATTGAATCAGTCAGAGATTTAAAATATTCAGGTTTGAATTGTAGTTGCTGCCACGATTTCATTACTCTTAGGTGAAGCTCATTGTGATTTTGTGTCACTCCAGGTCTCCATCCATGTATCATTTTTGACTATACATTCTCAATCACATTTAGGTCTGGTGACTTCGCGGGCCATTGTAGTTGTTAGCGACGAGGGTGTTCGGCATACCATTGTCGAACATTGTGGGCAGTGCGAACTGCTAAATTGTTCTCAACGACGGTAATGACAGCTTCATTTGGAAAATGTCTTATAACGGAAGGATATGAAACATTTCCAAGTATTTGGACGAAAAGTGCAGCGTTCACCCGCCACGCCGCGGCCGTCCCACTTCAATGATTTCACCGGGTCCATTGCCACTCACCCAAGCCCAGTAAGCTTGGGTTACTCTTCCACTGTGCGTTATCGGGATGACATAATTCTCTTGATAACGAGTTCGTGGTGGTCGCCACACCCAGCACCTACCATCTTTGTCTGTGGAAAAGACTTTTTCGTCCACATAAGCTGTATTTTTCCACTCTAAAATTGTACGATTCAGATGGTTAGTAGCAAATGCGAGTCGAGTTTGCATTTGCTGATTTTTAAGTTCAGTCTTTTCAGCAGCCTTACAGCAACGAAGCTCTGTCCTTTTTCTTATTGTATTCCTCAATGTTTTCTCGTAAACTTTTTAATTTAATGACTCAGGAAGCCTGCACACCGGATTTTATGGATCTCTCAAGATTTCCGCTTGCACATGGTCTTGATCTTAATCCGATAGTTTACAGGGCACACATGTATAATATAATATTGTTTGGTGCTAGATACTTAAAGCAATAACTAGTATTCTAAATACCAACTTGTTATAAAATTTTTTTTTTCCTTGCATGGGGATCATGGGACACATTCAATATGATTATCGATCTCCATAAGATTATCGATTCACGAACTTTACCTTTCTCTAATTTAAACGATGCACTATGAGATAGCTGAATCGAAAAACATTGTTGCATAGGCAGCATCCTCCGAAAAGATTACATCAATCTTGGGAATCAACTTCATGCATGCGGTTATGTTCAACGTGGATAACGTACCGAGGCAGTATGTATGCGAACCATCGAACGTGCGACGTTGCCATATACGGAAAAGCTTGGGAAAGAATCCCTTTCCGCTGGCTCACTGTGGACCCAAACTGACTTTTTTTGGTCAAAATTACCTAGAGACCACACATCTAAAACAATGCTAAATTTTTTTTTCTTCAAGCTGAGTTGATCTTAAAATTATCAGCAGATGCCCAATTAGTACAAAGAAAATTATATTTTGGTTATTTAACTACTAAATAATGTGTACTTAATGACTTTTTTTACACATTCATTGTTGAATAAAAAAGGCAAAAAATTTTTTTTAGCAATTCGGCTTCTACATATATTTCAAAATCTTCTTGTCATTTAAATAAAGAAAGAAAAATTGAATTCGGGTAAAGAATATGGTCTCCAGACAATTTTGAACAAAACAAGTCAGTTTGGGCTCACTGTGCGGGTGTAAGTGCGTACGTACGTTTCTGGGTTTCTACCTTAGTGTTCCAAAACATAACCTTAATTTTTAGTGTTTTGAATGTATTTACAAGGACTCGAGATGGAAAAATTTTAGAAAAAATTATGGCATATTCAAGAAATCATGACAAGTATGCAGAAATATTCATTTACGGTTTTGTGCGTGCATAACCTCGACATATCAATATATACGCAATATTTCGATGGGGAAGCAAAAAAAAAATAAAAAAAAGATTTTTATAGGTTTTCTAAATCTTAAATGAACACTCAGGTGGATTAATAGAAAAGATTTAGTCGACGTTACGACATAACCTCCATTTTCCTAATCTGGGTATATCTGGGTAAAAAAGTGGAAAAATTTTTGTAAAAATTAGAGCACGTTAATGATATGAATACGAATATGTACAAATTATTCCAAAATTATTTAATGATAGCAAAACCTTTAAAATTCAGAAAAACGCCATATCTCAACAGGTGAGCAAGATAGGTCAAAAATCACAATTTTTACAATTTAATGCAGACATGCATACGTTATTTAAAAATGATTCTTTATATTCCTTAGAAAAAACATCATTGAAAAAAAAACTAATGTGTCCAAGTTGCTTTTGTTTTAAAATAAACTCATTGAATCTAATGAATAGTTTTTTTATCTTTCATGCTTTTTGCGCACATGACTTCCATCTCCTCTCTACATCTCACTCGCTCTCTCCTGCTCCATCTTTTAATATATATGTACACATTTATTAACCCTCGGTGTTCTTACTTCTGCGGTGTATCACACGTGACGCACCCCTTGTTTTTTGTACCACATACAATTGGAAATCTAAAAAAACCACTGTAATTTTACAGTGTTAAGTTTTCACTTCTGTCAGCAGCCCCCGATGACTGCCTGGTTTTTTTTTATTTTCCATTTAATCGTTATCTCTTGTCTTTAAGATTGTGTGGACCCGAGGGCTTTACAATAGTAGTTCGATATCATGCGATATTGCAAAATTTTGTGACGTCACCCATGGTAAAATCAAAGAAAGATGGTTAGGTTTTGCCCAATATTGCGATATATTGAACTGCTTAAATAAAGCCCCAGAAATCTGGTTTATTCTCTGTGTGCAAGTTTTTGGAGGGGGTAAAAACAAACGACAGCAGAGCTCATGGGCCATGGTGAGTGAAATGGGCGTAATTTTGGAACTTTTGAGGGCTTGGTGCATTGTTGGCTGCACATTTTTGAGTTTTTTAATACTTGTAGTTGCCAGACGTGCATAAAACGGAAATAATTATAAGCGTATGTTTGACAGATCTTTTATAAACACCAAATAAAGTTTATATTATTTTATTATGTAACAGTTGAATCATAGTGAACAAAATAAGTCGAGTGACATGCTGACATGGTTCCAGGAGAAAAAAATGCCTTTTTTCAAGCTAAGACGAAAAGAATTTTATTTTTTTTAAGGCCACCTCTGAAAATATATTTTTCTTGTTCCGGAAGTCACATGGAACAAAAAAACACTTGAACAAGGAATTCGGACCTCGGCAAAGGTAGTTTTTAAAACAATTTTCGATTTTCAAACACTTTGTTTGAAATCAGGTTTCACCACTTATTAATCATCATAACTTTGCAAAACGTCGTACAGAGTTGTTCAAAATGGTACAGAAAAGCACTGTAAAAAGCTGCGATTTCTCTCTTTAAACGTTTCAGAAAAATCCCAGCATCAAAAATATGACGTGAGTATTAAAAACTCAAGAGAAAAACGAACATAACACTAATTTTTCAATTTTTTGTTCGTAATTTTGGACGTTGACCATAGTTTGTAACGATATAAAAAGAAAGTTAAAGCTTACATGGAAATCTTTATTTTGTATTTTTCAAAGACTCCGTATGATCTTCTTAAGTTATGATCAAAAACGTGAAAATGCTATCGTAAATTATTTTCTTATTTTCTTTTTACTATTTTGCTTGTAACTATGCTCCAGAAGGTCGTACAAAGTCTTTCAAAAATGTAATACTAAGTTTTGTATATGATCTTTAAGTTCCTTTTTGAATCGTTAAAAAGTATGGTCAGAATCAACGAAAAAAGCACTTTAAACAGAATAGGCTCAAAAATTGAAAATTGAAAAACTCGTGTAATTTTCGTTTCTTCTTAGAGCTTTGAATGCTCATAACTATTGATGTTGAGTACCTTCTGGAACATTTCAAAAATGAAATAATAGCTTTTTCAAAGTTTTTTACTCAGATTTGAACAACTTTGTATGATATTTTAGCAAAATTATGGTTAAAAGAATAAAAATAATGTGAATTTGATTTGGAACTAAGTGCTCAGGAATCAAAAATTGTTAAAAAAAAAAAAAATGTGCCGAAGTCTGAATTCCATGTTTGAAGTATTTTTTTGTATCGTGGGACCTCTGGAACAAAAAAAATGTATTTTAAGAGGTGTACCTTAAACAGTATTTTACTTTACTTCATGGTAACAAAAAAACCATTTCTCGATTCTAAAGATAATGATGATGACGTTAATCATGATGGTAATCATGATGATGATGATAATGATCCTGGATTTTCTCATTTACGATTATAAAATTGAAATCAATCATTAAATTAAATATATATAGTCGTTGTTTTGATTCCATTTTCTAGCTCGTTTTCTTCTTGCAATGTTGACACTTTCTAACGGTCTTTCATTTTTCATTTTTCGTTTATCCGTAGTCTCTTTTCTCCGGACTTTCTAGAGCTTTTCTTTGTTGTTTGGAGCTTTCCGTTCATATAATTCTGTTTGGAGTCATCAGCTTCTGCATTTTCCTAAAAATTAATTTTCTTTCAATTTTTTTAAACAGATCCTATTATAAAACAGTATTAGTTTTCACAGTACTGGTGTTAGGTTCGCTTTTGCAGCGTAGTAATCGTTATGCACAAATCATAATAAAGGTGAAAGTATCACTCCATCATAAAAGTTCTACCTGATAAGCTCAAAGCTCTCTTTTGGAGTATGGCTAATCTTTATGACTTTAAAGAATGCGTGTAAATAGAACTTGAAGCTCTGATGAGTGAAAGAAATATTTTAAAGTGCTAGACTTTCAAGAAAAATTGCATGTTAAAGGCACAAAGCTCAACACACTTAAACTATCTATTTGGCTGCATAAAATCGGAAATTAATTTTTTTTATTTTTCAAAGGATCATTTCATTAATCAAGAAATGTACACATATTCAATAAATCTTTTAAGAGAATTCAGATAATAATTAATTAGTAAGACAATAACTGTCTAATTTTTCAAATTGTATAGAATGTGAAAGTACAAATGCACTATAAAAATGAGTCTATTGAAAAATTTATAAATAGTGATTTATTGTTAACCCATTATGAATTACTTGAGGCCCTAAAAATTTTGTGGACAAGGGTCCCACATGTTTCAAAGATGGTCCTAGAACACTAATGACGTTTTTTTGATAAATAACTATAAATTTTTGAGCAACATATCGAATGGAGTTTGTTCTTTACTACATATCATCAATAATATAAAGTTTTTTTGCAATTTTTGCAATTTGGCATATAAATATTCCGCGCGCGCGCGTGTGTGTGTGTGTGTGCGTGTGTGTGGATGCACGTATAAATGTATGCCGTGTGGTAGCTGCGTGCCATATATATAGATATAGGAATAAAGCACGCGATGCTCGTTGAGCTCAATATTGTACGGTGATGCCAGGGCGGCTATTGAAGCACGAGCGTTAGATCTGACGAACGAACGAACGCAGCGCTAGCACACGCCATATACCTATATATACATACATACATAGGTATAAGGCGTGTGCTAGCACTGCGTTCGTTCGTTCGTTAGATCTAACGCTCGGGCTTCGATAGGCCCCCAGGAGTGACTGGGAACGCTGTGGGAAGGCCCCCCTGCTGTATATTATAGTAATCTACTATGCGCACGTATATTGTATGTGCGTCTCCTTAAGGGGTCATCCATAAATTACGTGAGGTGTTTAGGGGAGGGAGGGGGTCGAACCAAATCTCACTCAATCTCACGTAGGGGAGGGGAGGGCGAGGGGGTTTCGAAAAATATGATGTAATTTTTTTTGCAAGTAACAGTCTAAAATTGCGAGAAAAGTGTGTTAAATTAAGTAAAATGTATTTCTCATCTAAAAAATGACTAAATTTTACTTTATCATATTTATTGCAGTTATGTATAAATTAATGTATACGATGCGAAGTATTCATGCATTTCGTTTATACATATTAATGTTTACGCTGTTTATACCAGCTAGACAAACACGCGACTCGACCAACGCTGCGGCGTATGAACCGGATAGCAGCGGCTAGAAAGGGTAAAGCAAGTGAGAGGCTCAAATAACTGACATTTTCTGGACCGTACCTATTATAAGAATATATTTTTGAATATTACACAAATACTAATGAAACTCGCACAGACTACTCTCTAAAGTTTAATCAGTAAAATTTAATTATAATAAGTAACTATTGACTTATTGGGTTAGTCAAATGTCGTGCACTGTCAATCAGTAACTATGCACTTATTTAAACAGTAAAAAAACGTTGCTTTTAGTAACTATGCACTTATTTAAACAGTAAAAAAACGTTGCTTTTTGAATCAGTGAATAGTGACTGATTGTATTAGTCAATATTCACTTACAAAACAGTAAAAAAACAAAATAAATTTCTGAAAATATATTTTTTTTCTTAATTTTTACCAGTCACATGCTTACGACGTAGTATTTTTTACCAAATATTGATGTAGTTGTACCTATTAAATTATTTATTAAAAATAATGAATAAGGCAATGGAGATTATTTATTTTTCATTACATAAAAATCACTTATTTCATGGATGGTTGTTTAAAAAAAAGATTAAAAACATATTTGTTACTAATCATATTATTTGTTATTAAGTTTTGAATACATCATCAATTCAATGTATTGTTTTATTAATTAAATTATTGTTTACTATCTAAATAAATAGTTGGAGAATGTTCATTTATCATATATCATATGAATGTTGGTGTTATGAATGATATGCTGAAAGAGAAGAAGAATTATACTTTCGAAAAAAATTTCTCCTGTCGAGATTTGAATCGCCGACCTGTTGAGCCGACGTCCAGCATCATAACCACTGACCTAAAGTGGCTAGTACAAGCGAATGTAAAAAACTCATACATGTATATTACTTGCATTACTTTTACTGATTAAATCGTAAAATTTAACTGATTCCGCAGTAAACAGCGAAATAGTCAAATTTTAACTTGTTTTCCAGTAAAATAAAGTTTATTTTACGAACAAGAAATTTTTTTACTAATTCCTCAGTTGTATTTTACTGTTTCATGAGTAAAATTGAAATTTACTTAATAAGTAAAAATTTAACTGATTCAACTTATGAGAATAACATTCTCAATACGTGATTGGCTAATATGCTGATCATTTAGAAAATGTCGGAACCAATCAGCGCAGGGCAAATGGGTCGCCCGCTCTCTTTTCTTTTTTAAGCTGCGACCACATGGAGCAGGAATGCAGCGTCAACGGCGCTGCATGGCAAAATTTCGGCCAGAGCCAATGCAGCCACTGAAAACTGCTCTGATTGGCTAATATTTTGCCGTGCCAGGCCGTTGACATTCTATTCCCGCTCCATGTGGTCGCAGCCTTACCCTCTCCGTACCAGTGACGTGCAACGCTCGGACAGCTCCCAACCTGCTGTGTTTACATCCGTAAGTAATTCATTACTCGACAACTCACGGACTCAGTCAACGCTCATTTGTTACCTTATACTTTTTTATTACTAATCATGAGCTATCATGCTTATTATGAGGCATACGTAAAGAGATACGTCCATATTAAGACGAAAAAGTGCTGCCAGGAAGAAGTAACAAAGTTATGGAACGCTGCGAAGCAGAGAAATTCGAAAAGAGAAAGCGACCTTCAAAGATCTTGAACTCTCATAGACATGTTGGTTCCACTAATTACTCTTGAAACCACATATGAGTCCCCATAGACTGAATTGGAATGAACATTCTTTTAAGATTTTGTGTATTAAATCATTGAATTTTTCTATTGTGATTCTAGATTATGTTCTTAGTAGTTTTATGTACAAGTCTTGTCTAGTCTTAAATAAAAATGAGTCAAATTATGTTTTCTCGAATTAATTTAATGCAATCAAGTACATTTGCATGTATTTGCACTTAAAATACGCATTTTGAAAAATCTCACGTTAGATTAAAGGGGGGGAGGAGCGGGTGTTGCCATCTCTCACGATATCTCACTAAGGGGAGGGAGGGGGTCGAAAAATTGTCAAAATCACCTCACGTAAATACGTAAATAATGGATGACCCCTAAGAAGTACTACAACAGGGGGGGGGGGGGGGCTTATCGCCGCGGTCCCCCCAACCCCCAAAAGGACCCCCCACCCAAGCCCGGGCTTTTCCGAGGGGGTAAAGAGAACACCCCTAATAGGATCACACAGCCAAGCCGAGGATTTTCCGAGGTAGTATAGAGATCATCCTCGTATTTATTTTCTTGAATCCCTTACGAAGTTTTATCAAAGTATACGATGTTCTATTTAATTGTTGTAGTGCTCTTAATGCCCATGAAAGTGTTTGTAACACCAGAATAGTATATTACGACCCAAGGCCCTAAAAGTAAAGAAAGTCTCAGATCGTCCAAACATTGTCGTCCGAGGCGAAGCCGAGGATGACAAACGGACGATCTGAGGCTTCTTTACTTACGGCCGTGCGGGAAGTCGAATGGCCGGAATACAGAAAATTATTTTTCACTTTGTATCGTTGTGTAATAGATTTTAAGAAGATACGTACTACACTAAGGAAGATAATAATATAATATTTTGAGTTCTTGTAATCACTTTTTTACCGCTATTAATGTTAAACAAAGTTTCGCTATATGAAAAAGTGAAACTTTGTTTAATTTACAGTGGTAGTATTTTCACTATTTAATGTAGTTGCATAATCATAACTTTTGGAAAAATGGTTTAATAATTTTTAAAATAGATTGAGTTTGTTCTGTATGTACTTTTTTCAATCATTAGCATACTTTATCAATGTTCTTATGATCTGCGGAATGATAATTATCGATGGTAGCAGCAGAAGAACAGGAAGGATCGTGAATCATGGACGAGGAGTTCAAGTTGGGTAGTGGGCGCAAAGACTTCATAGGGAAGACATTCTCTGTTTTGGTACCTTCTTTATAAGTAGGGTATGAAGAATCCAATAGCTGCATACCAGAATCCTCCATGTTTTCCTAAAATTTTTTTTTTCATATAATCATCACATCACTTTTGTAAAATTATAAACAGTGTAATTGGGTGATTTTTGTCCGAGTGTGAGTATTGTTTGCTAAGTAAATTGGGTATAATGACTACAAAAGTTGAAAATCTTCCATGTTCGTTTTTAACTTAATGTTAAATGTAGTTATTTTCTTGTATAGGTTTTTATTTATTGAGTACTAAGGACTTGGAGGCCCTATGTTGTACATAACCAGGTTATTACAGCCGTTCGAAGTGTTACAATTATTACATGTATAAATTAATAATCAATATACTGTAGCGCAACGCACAAGGTATACAAATAAAAAAAATGAAATAAAAATAATAAGAATGTTTGCTACATTAGTCGTTTCTATGCATTAGAAGCCAACGTTAGTACACAAGCTAACGTGTCAATAGTTAAACTTTTCGTAGATATCTAGAGTCATGTCTTAACTTCTGTGTCATGAGCCACAGTATTAAAAATAAATATTTTTTACACAGGTATATTGAATAGGGACCTTGCATGAAAAATTCCATTTGGTCTGTCAGGTAGATTATCAAAAAATATTGGACACGTATTTTTTCATTTTTCATACAAACAAATAATGACGGAGATAGAGCAAATCAAAGTTAACGAGTGCAGGTGAAATATGTTATAATGATGCACGACGCGTATTTTAAACAAGCTCCTTCTCCGTCAGTTTGTGTTTATAAAAAAAATGAAAAAATACATGTGCAATATTTTTTTATCGTCAATCTGATGGACCTGATGGAATTCAGAAAAATTTTGCATACACCTTCCCTATTACTAAAGTTCGAAATTGAATTACCAAAGTTCGAAAAAAGCACGCAAGAAAAAATACCGAATGATTAAATTTATAGTACTTTTCGAATCTATGACAGCATTTTCTCAAGTGAAACCACACAACCTGATTTATTGATATCGATACCATGCTGTTTACTTTTGAGGATGAACTTACTTGATTAAGAGTAAAAGTGAATTCATTAGGACCAGCTGGTTGATTAGGATCAAAGATGGTAGTAGGAGAGCAGGAAAGGCCGTGCATCAAAGTTGAATGACTTGGAATAAACGTTTGGAATGATTGAGGAGTAGACATCACGTCTGGGTATTGGTGGCATCCATTTATTCCAAATTCAATTTTTCCACACTGGTATCGTCCATGTTTTCCTATAGTATTTTCTTACTATAATTTTTGCATGCTAAAAATTTTTGACTTGAGGTAGTCAGTGCTCTACAGTGGTTTTTTAACTTGATCAATGTTACAGTTAAAGGTTAATTTTTTCAAAAATTTTCGGATACCGCCATTATACCAGGTGTTCCGAAAATGTTTCAGGAAAACTATACCACAAGATAAGGCTCGTCAAGACGAACAAAAAAGCTCTTCACCAAATTTCGATCAGATGCGTAGTTTTTGAGATATTGTCAACTGAAAGTCTGTATGATAACTGTAAAAAAATACTTGAAAAACTCTCGTAGCCTGTCATATGATGCGGAAATTCCTTGATTTTGAATTGACAATATCTCGAAAACCATTCATTGGATCGAATTTTGGTAAAGAGTTTTTTTGTTCGTCTTGACAAGCTTAATCTCGTAGTATTCTTTTTTTGGTATATTTTCAGAATACCCTGTATATTTTCAAAATATTCTCAACAACTTTTCATTTTAGGATTGACTAAAAAGTTGAGAACAATTTCGTAACAATCATAAAATGTCTCGAAGCAAATAGAAAAAATATTGTGCCACGCCCCCATCAATCCCCACCTCATCACGACTATGTATATTATAACATTTAATCTTTACTCCCATAGTATAAAAAAAATAAAAATAACATTATTTAAATGTTATTGATAAGTAAATCTATTGACTCTACGTCGTTGACTTATCGTCGATTAATTTTTTACACTTTTTGAACTTAATGTTGTTTGGTCGTTTTCAGGGTCTTGATTATTAAATACGAAAATTTTATAGTCGACTACATCGTCCTCGTCATCAGAATCGTCAATTTCTTCTTCTTCTTCTTCTATGGAGTATTCGTCGTCGTTGTCTGTGTCGTCAAATATTTTAGAATTTTTTATTAAAAACAGTTATTCAAGTTTTATTCGAAATTTGTTTAATTAATCAAATTATTTCTATAATAAGTACGAGTTAATATATAAAGTTGCGTGAGAGGCCATATAGATAAGTAATAAAACTCCAAGTACATGTGCTTATGACATATTAATTCTTTATGGCCTATCTTAACTTGAGTAAATTGACACTTTAGGTACATGTAAAACTTAGAAAAGTTTGTATCACAGAGAATTTAAGTCTATTTGTCCTTTTTATTGATAAAGAAAAGAGTTTTGTACTCAAGAAAAAGAGATAGGTCTATATTAAAAGTATTTTAAATCAGTTGATACAATATACCATGAAACTTTTTAATCTTAAGTTGTGGATGTCTAATATTTATTTTAATTTTTTTTCTATTTCTCTTCATGCCGTATGTATAAAAAAAAAAAGAAATAAATTAGTTCATTCGATATAAGTTGTACATCTTGTTGCTGATATTTTTGCCGAGACATTATTATTTAATATCAAAGATACTTGGTAAGTATTTTATAAATAGTTTTATATCTTGAAATAGTCCTACATTTCATACTTTTTCTACTGAAGAATAATTTATTTTAATGAAAAAGTAAAAAAAAAACTTGAAATTCTGGATAAAACATTTAAAGTTGTATGGAAAAAATAAAATTAAAAAATTATCGTCCTCATATTTTCAGCAAGTTTAATTTTGCCCTAGTGTAAATTGCAACAGTTATGCTTCATACAAAAAATTATTCTATGCGGTATACGTTGGTCCACAATTTAATTTCGGCTTGCGATTTTTTGATTCTGTACTTGGTCACCTTCTTTTATCCATTCCTGGAAGAGAACTTACGAAAATAAATTAATATGTGAAATTTGTATAACAAGTCATACTAAGTTCTATATCTTCTAATATACCTACTTTCGTCGTTATACCCAGTAACTTCATTTTAAAATTTTTCAACAGTCCATGGTTGATTCGAATCCAGCTCCGTCCAGGCATCATCGATCATTTTATCTTTTACAGTTTGTTTTGTCATCTACCCTACAGTTATCTTCATAAGATTTTTGGCACGCTTCAAATCTTTGATGGATCTTTCTTTGACTTTGATTATTCCACCTGTGTTTATGATAATAGATGAGTGTATGTATGTATATTTAACTCGCGTAAAAATTTCAAAAGTTTGGCCAAAGTTCGGCCCAACTTTTCTAAAGTTTAGTTTGGCAGAAGTTCAGCCAAATTTGGACAACGAGACTCTGCCAAACTGACGATAAATAAGTTTTCGAAAAGTTCAGCCAAACTTTATAGAAAGTTATACGAATTTTTTTGGTTTTGAAGACTAAAAATGAATTTCACAGTCAATTCTGATGATACTAAAGATTTTTTTTTTCTTCTAATAACACTGCGTGCGAAAATTTTGAATAAATTCATCCGGGAAGGTTGTCTTGATTAAGCGCCTTCGTACAATCACAGTTACATCCGTCCACTAAGTTGTATGGCTAATATATACAGATATAATTGTAGATAAGTATATTCATTTTTTAGAAGTGTATCGGTCCTTTTTGCAATCACATTCATTGAACATGTTAAATAATGAAGAATTAAAAAGAATCCAGTAATTTTAATTTGGATTTACGCGTCACTAAAAAAAATAAAATATTTTTTCGAGGCTCACACTTGAACAAATTTTTTTCTCATTCTATATACCTTCAGGAATAAGTGAGTTAAGGTTAATAAATGGCATATTTCACCAAACTTTCAAGACTAACCTTTTTCTTCCAGAGTAAGAAATAATTGAAATTTTTCGAAATTTCGACGGTTTTTTGCGATTATTTAAATAAATAATTTACGAAATTGAATCAACCTGGACTTATATTAACAGGTTTTAAATTACCTGCATAACAGAAATTCTTAAAATAATAATTAAATTACAGCCTTTCAGTTCTTTAAAAAAAACCCCATTTTCATGATTTTTTCACATAAAATCAACTTTTTAACAATGTTCTGTTCATTTAAAATGGGAGGAAATTCAGGGGTACATCCCTTACCAGTAAATATACCTATTTTTTCCTACCATTATCTGTCCTGAATTATTTCCACCGTTTTTCCTAGTTCTACTGGCCTATGGACCTTTTGGATAAGTGCGGGACTAGTTGGGGAAAGTGCGGGATACAGGGGTGGAAAGAGCTTCTGCACCACAGGGCGACCAGGGGTAGGCCTTGTGGGCACTTTAGGTAGGTGTGGGACTGCTTGGAGTGGAAAGACAGGGTAATATTAGTTGGAAAAAATATGGTACAAGGGGTTATGGGTTATAAATTACGACGGGGACTAGGGTAAAAAGGGGCCATATAGTTGGAACTATAATCAACACCCTCCACACCCTCTACACCTTAGTGTACGGGTAGGAATAGTAAATAAAAAAAAAAAGTGAAAGCACACTCAAAATAAGTGCACATGCACTTATTGGCAAAGTTATAAGTGAACAACTTAGAATGAGTGAATAGTCACACTATTATTGAGTGAAGTATGGAGCACATTTTAAATAAGTAAATAGTCACTGTAACAATAAGTAAAATCGGATTGCACTTTGTCAATGCGTTCTCGCTATTTCAATAAGGGAAAATAAACGTATTTAAAGAGTGAATTTGAACTTACTCAACAAGTTAAAAATTATATTTCATTTTGTAACTTTTTTCGCCTGTTTATAGATGAGAACACAGTAAAGTAATTTTATTGATCTTATATGGCGCATATTAAATTCAAATAGAATTTTAATTCAAAACTGCACTATAATATGACAGTGCCGATCGTGAGCAAGAATGAAAAAAATCGTCCCCGAGTGTGGCTCGAACACAGAACCTCCTACTAAACGGACATTTCATTCGTGCTTACGAGCACCATCATATTATAGTGCGGTTTAGAATTAAAATTCAATATGAATTTAATGTGCCCCAAAAGATCAATAAAATTACTTTACTGTGTTCTACAAATTATATGTTTAGCCTATTCATTAAAAGTTTTGTGTAATATTAAATCATTAAATGTGATAATTATTAATTGCGCACTATTAATTGAATTTTTTTTTAAACTAATACTGTAACGGAAAAAGTGTTTGAAATATTTTTTATAGTGGTTGACGGAGCGGGGACTCGAACTTCTGACCATCGGGCGTCGCGGGATCCATTATCTTAGCCATTGACCGGCAGTGATTTAATTGTATTGAATTTAAAAAAATTATACATATGGTACTGTTGCATAGCGTTTAATATTGATTTAGAAACATATAAAAATGTTAATATTTAATGCTTATGTACATATGTGATTCGATCAATAATCTTTATTAAATTACATTAGCTTATTTGTATTTTTATGATATCAACACACAAAATAGTTAAAAACATTACATTAAAAGAAATTTTCAACCTTTAAGTAGATTGTAATTTGATGTATAAAATTTATAGTTGCTATGTAAAGTCAATAAATAACCATAATAAATCATAAAGTATTGACAAACCATTTTTGCAAAATATTTTTTTTTTACACCTGATACAGCAATCGTTATCATTTAAAAAATTTTAGTATCGTTTGGAACATGAGACTCAATGTTAATTTATTTTTAATGAATTTTGAGAACTATTTCATAGCAAAATAAAATTTGTTCATTTTTACTAATTTAAAAATTGCTTATGCGGTATTGAAAAGTGTTGATTATAAATAAACAACAAGAATACAATCACATATTAGGATGCTAATATCAGATAAAAAATAGGTTTTTTGTTTTTTTTTATTTACGTTAAATCAATAATAAATTTATGTATCGACTGACTTTACTCCGTCTCATTGAATTTAAAAACTTAATTTTTCATAGTTATTGAGTTTTAAGGTGGCTTCGTCGTTTGGTGCCGTACCAAGCGAGGGGCCCTGGAAGGTTTTTCATATAATAATAAAAGTTTTTGGCTTATTTTTATAATTATTAACTTCCTTAGCCACGCGTTCAAGTAAGAAAGTTAAAACCCTCTGAGGAAACCGTATTTTATGTATCAAAAGGAAGATAATAACTTAATACTATCATCTGCTTATGCGCAGAAGAGAACAGATCACTTTCCTCTCAATTTTTTAAAAATCAGAGTCGTCAACATACTATTTTTATGATATCAAAAGAATCAGCGAAAAAAAAGCTTTAAGAACATCTGTGAATCTCAAGGACTCATCGATTCATTTTTTTATATGAGTCATTTTAATGCCAGCTTCCATAAGACAGCGTGTTAGAGAAAACAATTTTCACATGGTATTTTCTCGAAAACTTAGTAGTCAACCGCACTGTTTCTTTCTGCTATTGAATCTACAATACATTGGTTACAATACAGCAAATTTTCATACCACTTCATCGACTAGAAAAAAAACGACGAAGCCACCTTAAATGCTTAGGTCAAAGGGTGAATTTGATTGAATAGTTCAGGTCTAATACAATAATTCTTTAATAAACACTTTTGAATAATTTATTTACTTCGTACAAGTAAACCGTTTATTGATCTACGCGTAATGATAGACGGTACAATGGGCAAAAATAAGTTTTGCAATAAATGTTCAACTTCTTACGAAAAATCCATACATCAAGTTTTACGTAAAAACCGAAACTAGTCCATATTACAATCGTCAAAGCGATGGTAGTTTCGGATAATACATCCTAAAAAGTATTTGAGTATTGAATTTTATAATTCCTTTTGTAATAATAATAATAATAACAATAATAATAATAATTCATTGACTTACGACCTTTGAATTATGGGGTATAAGTAGTTTGGATTCCAGAGTTTTAACAGCTTGGGCTAGAATTAGTTGTTTTATAATAGGTTTTGTTATTTTTGCTGCATAAAAATGGCACCATCCTCTTAATTGTAAGTGATATTTCGTCAGGTATTAATTTACTTTCCTAAAAAAACAGTTTTCCACTTATATATGAGAAAAATTTCACTTAAGCTTAAGTGGTATTTTTATAGCGTAAATATAAGTGTATATTAACTTATTCACAAGTCAAATTCACTTACTCGTATGTGAAAAGTGACATTTTAATTTATTCTCATTTAGAGAGTACCACGCACTTAGTAAATTTACTTTCTTGATAAGACTGTTTGAATCCAATTAAACATTACCAAACAACTTTAGGATCTATTTTATTTTCTAACCTAAAAAAATTTGTTTACATAAGTAAAATTCAATCTCTGACTTATAGGGATAAACGCTGCATTTACCGTACACTCGTAAATTCACTCTATTTTGTTAACATGATAGTAAGAATGTTTGATACTAAATATTGCCTCAGTAAATTTTTAACTGTTCTATGGGATCTCAAGAAAGCACATTAAATTTTTTAACGGTTAGAGCTTAAAAAAATGATTTCACAATAAAAAAATTAAATAAAAGTCGTGTTCTTATTACCGTACCGCTGTTCTCATTACCGTACCCCATCTACCGTACGCGTTGCTAATACCGGACTCTATTCACCGTTTGATGACAGATATTGATATGACCTCTATTTGTGATGTTGTACCTGATAAAATGGACATATATATCATTTGGGAGGAGATGAACAATGCAAATTCCTATACTGTGTCAGCAAAGGGACGTGCAAAACTAGTGGCTTCAAGTAAGCAACGACGTGACAATAAATTTATTAAAATTAATAGT
>JAPYYV010003146.1:0-19310 GCA_030522625.1 Copidosoma aretas
TGACTCCTGTAAGAATACAAGTTAACGTTTACTTTCAGTATTAGATGAATAACGTATATTTATCCTGAACTATTAATAAAAAGATCTGCAACAATTATTTATTGATGCATATCAGTACCTACCGCAAGATATCGTCAAGCATTTTGCATTGCAAGTAATCGATTTTGTACTTGCACCGCAACCTTTTTTTTCACGAATTGACCTTTGTACTTGCCTTTAGTTCTTTTGCACTGATTGAGATTCATTTGATGAGGAAATTTCGTGGACATTGTTTAGAGACTGATATTAACTATCCTTATGTACAATAAAGGTTATATCTACGTAAACATCAACCACCACATGGAGCAGACGAAGCTTTTGTTCTGCTCTGCAGTGGAAGTAATAATATATATGGCTATGGTCATGAATAATATATATGGCTATGGTCATGACTATACCTATATATGTTGTTGACTATATATGGTGTGTTGAGCCGCCTTAAGATGAAAATAAGCGTGTGACGTTTATCATGAAATTTTCGTACCGTAATAGTTACACTATCAGAAAATATCAGCATGACACTACGGTACATAAATGATTAACCTACCACTCTAATATTAGGCATTTACTTTTCTTAGTGTGGGTTTCCCTTATTCACAGTACTTCTCCTCATGATTATGCGAAATAGTTACAGGATTATGTCTACGTTTAATTGTTAGTCCCCCTCTCAACCCTCTCCCTTTCCTCCTCTTGATTTTCCTCCCAAGTGCTAAGTGCCCTAAGTTGCGCCTGCAGTTACAACCGGACGTACAGCACTACTTATAATATAAGAAAGAAATTATATTATGGACCAAGGAAAGAAAATTAAAGAATGCTTTGAACGAGATGACACGTGTATTGCCATCCAAGGCCAAGCAGAGGGTGATAACATATAATCAGAGAACTATTTCTTTCCCCTCTTGGTGCGTATACGATTTTTGACCGAACCTACGCCGGAAGGAGGAAAGTTCCTTCTTTCGGCGCAGCATGGTAACTCTAACAACCCCGAATGTTTCAGAAACTTTATAAAAATGTAGCCTTTTAGAAGAAGAAACGTTTCTACCAAAATGCAAATAATGTTTCTAAAATGTTTCTATAACGTGAATAATGTCTGCTGCTTGTTGTTATAAAAAATTACGCCAGAATCGATTGTGCATTAGTTTTCTGGTGAATGCTGTGCCAAACAGGCGTTACAATCCAGACAGGAACATCAATGGAAAGGGGGGGGGGGGGCTCAGCTTGTTTATCGAATAATTCAAGTAAATGAAAAATTTTCTTCATTTACTTAAATAATTGTAAAAATCATCATAAACGAGCTTAGGCTCCTAGTGTTTTGGTTATCATCTGAATAGTAACATCTGATAGGCGCACTATTTACTAGGAAACTAATGCGCAGTCGATTCTGGCGTAATTTTTCATAACAAAAAGTAGCAGACATTATTGAAATTATGGAAACAGTATTTGCTGTTTCTTAGAAACGTTTCTTCGTCTAAAAGGCAAAATTTTTAAAAAGTTTCTGAAACATTCGGGGCTGTTAGGGAAAAAAGGTATCAGCAGGGTCAGTCTTGGGGGGGAGGGGAAGAGGTGAGCCAGGCAATCACCGAGGGCCTCGCGCTAGCAGGGGCCTTGTGCAGAAAATCTAAATGTGTGTATCTAGTGATCTTATACTGAGTGATTAGCCAATGCTCACCTTAGATAACCAGATGATTTTAAAACAATTCAAACCATCTACTAACTAGCATTATCACATGCATAGTATGAAGGTTCACATAAGGTATAGTTACTAGATCTTATAACAAATGATCAAAAATATGACGTATCAATGCTAACTAGTCGATGGCTTAAATTGTTTTAAATTCATCTGGTTATCTTAGGTAAACATTGGCTGATCACTCGATAGAAGATCACGATGATTAAAGTGTCAAAAAAAGTTGTATTTGCTGCGTTTAGACCAATTGAGACTCACTCTCTAAGACTCACGAAAGCTATTTGGCACATAATAAATGCAACCTATTTGTACATAAAGAATATCAAAGAATATATAATGCATTCCTTTTTATTTTACCTTACATCAGCGTATAAAAATACAACGTTACTGCATCATAGAGTACTTAGTGTCCTAAGTGATATTATGTTGTAACCCAGTTGCATTTTTCTAGTTTGACTCTGCTCATGTTCAAGTAGTTTATTGTACAATTCTACGAGTGTAATAAAAATTGGTCTTATGCGCTAAAAAAGACATAAATTAGCCTTTAATTGATTATAATTTAACTACTTTTAAGATGGCCAATTCATTTTAGGAATTAGAATCTACTTGTACGTAAAAAATAATTACGAAGTGAACAGATATATCGAATTTTAGCACGCCAAACTTACCTAATTTATTATTTTTGTTAGATAGGAGTATACTTCTGTAGTGTAAGGTAGTAATTTGTCGTATTTGGTTTTATAAATTTTGATATTTAAACATTATATAAGTTTACACACATTTTTTACACTCCAGAGAATAAATCAGGCCCAAATACGGGTGGTGTCAGACTAGATAAAGTACTGGATTTGATGAGTGGCAGTACACTACTTAAAAATTATCAAACCACACTCGATGAGCGGTGGCAGGCTACTGAACTAAAAAGTGTCGAAAACTTTCTTTAATAATTATAAGTCAACGAAGCAGAAGCTGTTCTATTAATTGATGTTTTAACTTTGCCTCACGTTTCTGCTGCATTTCAACACCTCGCATCAGTTGTACCTGCACAAAGTCACAAAATACGCAGTCAGCACTATCCAGGGACGACATTGTGTTTTTTAAGAAAATAAAATAGGAAACAAGATATGTTTATTAAAGCCATTACTGAGAAATAAAGTCCTTAAAGTTTTTTAAGGGCTTCCTTGTATTTATAAAAATGTGCAAGCTAGAAATAAAGTTAGGAATACATCAATTATGTACATCAATTATGTACAGTTATGTACATCAATTTACAATCATTTAATAATAACAGGGTGGAAGCAGGGAAATTTTGGTGATAATAAGCTATGCCAATGCTTAGTTCTGTGAAAATTGATTATATGTTGGTTTAAGAAAAAGAGATAAATGATTTGATGCATAAGAAAATAAAAATAAAATAAAAATTAAATGTATGTATGTGGAAGAAGAAAAGTCCATAGTCGACGATAATAATTACTAGATTTTCTTTTATACTTGTTTGGACTGCATTATCTTTTTGAGGACCTCTGGTAATATATTACATAATGCCAGTCTTTTTAAGAAACATTTTTTTTTTTAACCTATGCTTATTATGGCACGCCTTGGCATTGGCACTGGGTGTTAACGAAGAAAAACCGTAACCCTGGCTGGAATTTATTACCTGACCTCCCGAAACGACAATATCCATGTTGCAGGGGTCGTGTATTAAATTCTAGCCAGCGTGATTCTGGCAGGAATTTCATACCGGACCCCCTAAAATAAGAAAAACTCATATTGGAGGGGTCGAATATTAAACTCTATCCCGCGCTATATTTCGATCAAATACGGTAGGAAGTTTTTGGTACGCTTGCGGGTAAGCTACTGCAGGCTTGGCAATCTAGCAAGTGCCACAGAAAGTTTGGTTAGCGCGGGCTGTTTGAGTCGCCACATATACTTGTTTAACGTTGCTGGCTGTGGCTACATAGTATAGATATGTTTCTATGCCCTTACAAATACTACCACATTTCAGATTTTATGCTATATCTTCATGGAATCGAATAAAAAAATTTTGAAAAAGATTCTGCTAGTGTAGAAAAAAAGAGTAGATGTGCCCAATTTACTTTAAAATAATATCCTGATAACATTAACTTCAAAAAAAAAGGGAGACGTTACATCTTAAAGAGAAAGCAAGATTACCAAAAATAACAATTTTAAGGGTTTCCTTAAGAAATAATAAATATCAAGGGTCACTAATAGAGAGGTTATGATTCACTATTAAATGTAACACTTACTCTCCATATCATGCATATATTACGATAATATAAGTGTAAATAATTTCAAAAACATTACAGCACGTCTAGCATATTTATAAAAATGTGCACAGATTATTTCGACATAATTTTATGACAAATTAACTTTTATATAATAAAAAGAACGCTGTATTTCGGAGGTGAAACCGGATAAACCAAAATAATAGTTTGTATCGGTTTCCTGATGGAGAAAACAATAACGCCCACGCTAATAAAGTAGTTATTTGGAAACATTTTCATCTTTTACTAATAATGTTTTTCGTCTTACGTTTACTCTTGGGATTCAATGCGATGTTTTACTCTCGTATTGAGTTTGAGTTTGATAAGGATTCTATACGTAATGATTAGTTAGTACATCGTCAAATTAAAAATATATTTTTATGATTTACATTTGTATAAATTAAGTTGTAAGTACAGAAAACAAAAATAATGATCCTTGTACTTTATAAAAACTTTATTTTGTATATGGGTAATTTTGTCCACTCTGGCAAAGTTGATAAGATTTGCTCGCTTTTTATCCAGGCAGACCCAGGTCATGTCCGCAGTTTGACGATTTTTTTTTTCTTACTATTTTTAATTTGATTTTCATTGTTATTATTTTTTATAAATTCAGGTATTGCTAAGATAATAATAATAAGAATTTATTTTTCTCCTAAATTTGCACTTAATTCAGGTACGTTTCAAAAACACTCTAGGAACATTTCATATAAACTGATGCTGAGTACAGCTACGGACATTTTACGGTTTTAAAGACATTTCAGAAACGTTTTGTACTATATTGGAATCAATATTACACATTCTTGTTCAATAATGACATAGTCCTACTCTTTGACTAACTTCCTTAATTTATTATAGACTCTTATGGGTATTTGATTTGTACACATTTGCTCGATATGCGTCAACTGAGCTGATGTCAGGTTTCTATGTTTTTAATGGATGATAATTTTTTCTTTCTCGTTATAAGCATAGCTTTTTCCGGCAGTCCCACGACTGCTTGGTTTTTTTTTAATCAATAATATGAGTTTTTACTTCATACAATATTCCGATGTTTATAAAATCTCTATGTTCTATCAAGGTTTTGGGGAATTTGATGCTTTTCATATGAGTTATGCTCTGCAACTCCTGCTTGATACAGATATAGTGGCTGTATGTAAGCTACTCCATTTTGTGTTGATTGCGATATCAATACTGGGTGCTATCTGTATAAATTGTAAGGATAACTGTCCACAAGCGGTAAATGTACAATCGATATTGTTCTATTATCTTGGTGAACAACATCTCATTTTCTTAAAACAATTATCTTGCCTGCATATAGACCTTTTATGGTGCCACAAACGCCAAATTTCCTGCTAAATTTCTAACGTATTGAGCCATTGACCGTAAAATTTTAGGAGAAAATAATGTAGGATGAACTCTTCTTCTTTATAACTCATATAAGATGTCAATAAAGTCTTCACATGACTAAATCATATGGTCTAAAGTAGTCTCGGTTCTATGAACATACATAGACAAATATTGCTGATAGGTATTTATAGCAATCTCATATTTCAGGTTTGGAACATCATGTAAACTATTAACCACCTTTTTCAGTGTACTTGAACGTTTTTGAGTGATAGTATATAATTCTTTTAATAAATCAGTAAATATGTGACTATTTTTTTCATATAGCTTCACATATTCTTTTTATCTGACTGTAATTTGTCAATGTTCTCACTCATGATAATTATATCATATTCAGTTACCAAACCAAATAGTCCTTTTGCTGTCCTCCCACTATGCCAAGTAGTGCAATCCTTTTCGTTCTTATATTAAGTACTGGTGTATCATCATCTTTCTTGCCATCAACCACTACAGTATTTAATATAGTAAGTACATAATTTTTTTGGTTTCTACTCGGGCCATTTTGAAATTTGAGAGATCTACAAGGTCTGTTCAAAAAGTATCGCAAATTTTTTATTTTTTCAAAAAGTACTTATTTATTCATGAAAATCTATTTTGTCTTCTCTAAAGTAATCCCCCTTGGATATAATACACTTATGCCAACATTTTTTCCAATCCTCGAAGCACTTCAAAAAATCGTTTTCTGTGATCTTGTTCAGCTCCTCCTTTAATGCCGTTTTTATCTCCGCCGGCAGCTTCCATTGGGATGATTAAGCTTTAGTCTCCACGTCGTAACCATAAACCTATGATTCGTCAACAGTTTTGACCCTCTGGAGCACATTTTGGTTGTCATGGACCGAGTTCAACATCTTCTGGGCAATGCTAACGCGATGCTGTTTTTGGTCGAAATTGAGCAATTTTGGCACGAATTTCGCGGTGACCCAAATCATGTCCAAATCATTGGTTAAAATAGAATGACATGAGCCAACTGATATGTTTAGATCCTTAGCAACTTCTCCAACGGTGATTCGTCGGTTGACCAATACTATATTCTTCACTTTATCAATGTTTTCGTCTGTTGTTGACGTGCTCGGGCGTCCGGCATGCTGTTCGTCGTTCACATCTTCTCGGCCCTCCGAGAACATTTTGTACCACTGATAAACGTTTCTTTGGTCCAAGACAGCTTCACCATTTGCCACAGTCAACATTATAAATGCGTCGCGCACTTTATTTTGTTTTTCACACAAAATTTTATACAGATTCTTCGATCCATTTTTTGGAATAGGTAAAAGACGAAGACGAGTCAAAACACATCCAAGCACAACAGCTGTCAAAAATTAACGAAATATACAAAATGGCCGACCTTGTCAGCATAAGTAAGGGACATGAATACACGTAGCCCGCGGAAATTCAACATTCGCGATACTGTTTGAACAGACCTCGTATTTCAATGTAATTAGATCAATTAGGATATCAACGTTGTATGACATAATGTCGAAAGGTTTTTTCTGATTCTTGAGTTCGTGTGTGTTTCGGTATTAATTTAATAACATGAAGCGATTTCGTTATTCTCCAATCTGCTCTCTTTATATTTATCATATCTAAACGTTCGTAATCAATACATGGGTTAATCAATAGAAGTTCTGTATTAAAATTACCAGCATAGGTGGGTTCTTTAGCAACTGCTGTTGCTGTAGTTATCTAGATAATAAGGGTGATCCACATTGTATCTGTAAAAGTTTGCTTATTTATTTTACTTATTTGCCAAAATTTATCTTAGTACTAATTCAAGTTGATCTGTATGTTTTCGTATAATTTTTACATCTGATTTCTCTAAAAACACATTGTTTCTATCCAGAACAATTTTTACTCCGAGGGGTTCATTATAATATCGATTAAATCTCTGGGTGCGTATTTTCTTCTTAACTTATACATAATCTCCGGGTTTTGCATCCAAGGGTTTCATTTTTTTCATCATATCTTGTTTTAGCATGTATTTTATTTTTTTTCTACTAATTTCCTGCTGCAATTTGCATATCTAGTAGTCGTTTTATGAAGTCTTGTGAATATAACGGATAGGTTTGTATCCTCTTCTTTTTAGGTATTTTTAGAGGCGATCTAATCTATTTAATACAAAATCATAATGTGTAAAGTTCGTCGCAGCATGTACGCGGGTATTATACGTAAAAGCTGCGAATTTCGCTAAATTATCCCAATGATCATAAGTTTTAGAAAAGGTTCTTATAAAATCAGCCAATGCAGCGTGACTTCTTTCCAGAGATCTATTAGTTTGAGGATGATATCCTGATGTAGTTAAATGTTCTCTTTTTAATGTTCTTAAAAGTCGTTTCAATAAGTTTGACATTAAAGTTGTTTCTCTGTCTGATAATATCGCTCTGGGTGCACAATCAATTAGGACAAGATTTTGTACTAGTGCACTAGCGATGATACTTGAACTTAAGTCAGGTACAGGGACTCATGTTATGTATTAAGTAAAATTGCTTTGACACATTAATAGATGGCAATTACCATTGGGTGTCATTCTGAATGTACCAACAGTATCAATGAGAACTTTGTCAAATGCTTTAATAGATGCATTCGTGAGTACTCAGAGTTTTGGAGTTTTTATTCTTTTAATGTATTTCTCTTGACACTTGCTACATTTACGGACATAGTAATGTTATTCCACATTCTAGGCTGATAAAATCGTTTTCCTTTCGCCCGATAAGTTTGATTAATTTCTTTATGTCCTCCGATAGGGCTGTCATGCAAAGTTCGTATTATTTGAGTTCGTTCTTTACTTTTCGGAAAGTAAACTTTCTTATAACAAGGGGCAATTTTAATAGGAGATCCATCAAACGTTGTTGATAGTACTTCTGTGATGAATCCTGGGTCTACTTTCTCCGTAAAATCTTCCCTTCTTAAAATTCGAAAGGTTTTCAGGTTTCGTCTCATTAATATTTTTCTAAGTGATTTAAAAGCTTTCGTAATATTTTCCGGAGTTATCGAATCAGTAGAAGTTTTACTAATGACAATTGATAATATATTATGAACTCCATGAGGTGTTACTAATATGTAGCCTACTTTTAGTTTCTTTCACTTTAAATAATATAAGACTAGTACACCTATCGCTATCAATAATCTTAAGATCGATGTGACTGGTTGACAATATTTACTAATAAAATGTACTATATTGTTTCTTTTATATGTGGGACAATATCTAGTAGCTATCACATTGTTCATTAACTTTGACCTATTTATACTTATACGGTCGTCAGTATTATTGCTGCTATCGCTAAGACTTATGTACACTTTTTTATCTTGCTGTTTATATCAATTTATTGGGTTAAAAGAGTATAAGTCTGGTAGTAACATAAAATCAGGTATAATACTTCGATTGAGTTTTTTTTTATGGTGACTCTTTAGATTTATGCTGTCTTCATTCAAATTCTCTGAGCGTTCATCTGTTATTTGTTTTAAAACAGGTGCTTTAAATCGTCTGTTTAAAGTCGTTGCTTGTGTTGGAGTACTGTCTTTAGTAGTCGTCTGTGTCGGTGTACTGAAGCTTAATTGAGTTTCTTTTTGAACACGTGGCGTGATTGATACTTTTCTATCTGCTATATATTTACGTAAAATTGTGTGTTCGTCATATAAATGTTAAAATCCTTGGTTTGTTTTGATATTTTAGCAATCTTGTCATCTAATGCAATATCGTCAAAATTGTCGGGGTACTGAGGTTTAAAAAGGCACTCTCAAATGAATTTTTGTGTGTTGTCTAAAATTTTGTCTTTAAAAAAAAAAGGATTCAGTGTCGCGGGCTGACATTAATATTAAAGGATTTTCTTTTTTTATTCTAATACAGAATCGTCACGATAAACACGATTAGAAGTAAATAATTGAGAACATTCCTAAAAATTCAGGGTCAGATTGATCGACATCAGAAGATTGAGTTATGTAATTCATGTATGATAAAAAGATAAATGTTTGTGGAATGCATTGTCTTCTTCTTTTTACGATATTTGAAATTAAAGTAAGTTTTTTGAATGTCGTTAGTAGATTTTTTTCTTTTTTTTTTGTATCAAAAGCGCTCAATTTTTGCAAATATAGTGTGACGGTCGGCATTCATGCTCGTCAAGAGTCAAATAGAGCAATGTGCGAGAGTGGATGATAAAATATATTTCATTAATTTTTTTGTTATAAGCTAGTGTGTTATGAATTATAACTTTGTTTGAATAGGCACGCGCAAGTTCTCACCACGGGCTACCAATCAGAGTCCAAACAATCAAGAAGCTCTTGCGCCCGTTCACACCGTTGCTCCCACTCCTAAAAGCTTCAGCAGCGCCTACCGCGCACTTCTCGCCAGGCCTTTTGGCTCTGCGAGCGTACGAATGTGGCATTATCTGCTTGGCGCTAGCTTGACCAAGTCTCTCCGTTTTTCTGGTGTCAACAGGGAATCCGCCATTCCGCGCATCGCGCTCGGGGGCCCACGTGGCGTTAACTAGTGTAGAAGAATGCTTTGATGCACATTTAAAAAATGCTTCAATGCACACTTGTAAATGCTTGAATGCACATTTATTATTACTTTCATGAAAGTTTTATTTTGTTTGAATGTATTATTGTTATTGCTACTACTGATTACGTAATTGAATTGTAAAATGTATTTTGCTTTTGATTGGGATAACTCCTTTGCTGTACAGATCTTTTTTGTAAATATAAAGCCTTTGGTACTTAAACTTAAATCCGTTTCGTTTCGTTATTTAGCACATTGGCGTATATAAGCACGTTCGCCATCTAATTTTCATCGCGCTGCTGTTCATCCATATCATAGTTGAGGTCGTAAGTATTGGAGTTGGATTTCCTCCATCCTTCAGGCCTTCTCGATGTATTGCTTAGGTCTAGCGACGAGTGTCCATTCCTTGCCCTTCTTTCCCCCATAACAAACATCACCTCTCAGGAAGATAAGAAGGATATCACGCTGAGCCTGTGTATGTCATTGTCATTATTATAATATTGATTATCAGCGTTAATATCATTGCCTCACACATTTCTCTGTACGACATATATCTAGTTCCTCGCCCTCACGCTCGGTTTGCTCTCTTTTTCTTCAGGTAGGACCCAATTTTGTACTTTATTTATTCATAAGACGTTCTATAGTAGAAAATGACGTCACAGATATTTTTATAATATAACTATAGTTTGAGTTGTTTTTAATAGCTGATGTAAAGTAAATTCATTTTTAATGATTAATTGTTGTATATTTAAATGGCTAGTTTTATTTTGAAGCATATGATTATAATATTGAGCGGATAGATATACAATCGTAGGATCTACTATAATTTCTGATATGGTATTGCTTATTTTACCACTATAAAGTTGATCGAAAATAAAATTTTCTTCCTCTTTTGTTGGTACAGTCGAATATTTTCGCATCAAAGGTTCATGGATAATTCGAATTTCTTTTAAAGAATCTTCAAAACATATCTGAGCCCGAGCTAAACTGTGAAATAAATTAAAATCTGCTCCTGAAGTGATACTTTTATATTCTAGTACTTTAAAATTTTTAATTGCCTCCAATATTTTTAGAGGTGGTGTATTTAGTACTTCTGAGCACTGTCAATTATTAAATTGATCATTTACTTTGAATTTCTGGAATTTTTCTTTAAAAACGTTGATGCTTTCGGGAATCTGCTGCCTGAACTTAATCTTTACTCGCTCATCAATTACAATTACATTAGTATTACTATTAATTTTAGTAAGTTGATTATCTATTAGTTCATTGTCATTTTGACTTTCGAATGCCAAAGTAGTATCCAAATCTATAAATAAGTTTATTGTGTTTGGATCCTAGATTTTCTTTGTGTAGTTCTTCCGTGCTTTATTTTCAAATACTTGTATGAATGTATCGGCTACAGCAAGTATCGAAGACTATTAACTTCCAAGTAGACCATTCGTGTTTTTGATATTATCAGGATAAGAGCGTATTTTTGAGTTATATTGTTAATCCTTAGGTAATATATGATACGAATAATTAAAATTGCTGTTTAAGATATCAAGTGATTTATGATGATGGTAAAAATTTCTCTTTTATTTACTTCTTTTGCTTCATTGTGCAGATTGTTACAAAGGTAATCACGAAAACTTTGATTCTTATAACTCTGTACATAGTCAACTTTATCATATAGTGCATTAGTATAATAGCATAATCATAAAACGCCGTATTATATCCATTATAATGTAGGTCATTATCCAGAACTTGATCAGAATGCGGATTAAAATTATATGATAGATTCCCATATTTATACTTATTGTTAAAGTAATTATTTCTCTCTTGATCCTTTAAATCTCCAGCTGTACTAGATCTTCTATCTTGATCATTATACATCTTCCAACTAGGTGTAACTATGAGTGTTGTAGTATACGTATTTCATATTTAGTCTTAAAATATACTCCACATCAATGTATTATATCGATCACAAAAAAAATTTGGCCTAAGATGTTAATAATAATAATTTTTTTTTTATCAAATATTTGCAGCACAGTGAAACATCTGTATGTAGAGTATATAGCAATATTGGCGGAGCTAGCTATTGTCTAAAACTCTAGTATACTTGCCGTCGGGACAATACATGTACGCTTGAGAGTGTTCTATATTAGCTAAAGCTTCCTTGAGTCATCCTGGAGGAGAGAGTAGTCAAGCACTCGTTGTGTATTTCTATGACTTTATGTCCGTGGATACTCACGTGCAAGGGTGTATACAGCTTCATATCATCTCTCTCTCTCTTTCTCTGCTTTAAGTTGGGAGCGTATTGCGCGTTATTGTAGCGCGCGCTGGCGAGCTGTACCTATAGCTATGCTCGGGCCACTAACTGCTATACGCGTGTACCACTGGCAGATCCACAGATGTAGCAGCAGCTGCACCTACGTGTTATTGACTGATGGCTGCTTTGTAGTGTATACAGTGTAGCAACTAAATGACATGCGCTTATGTATGCGCATAGAATAATGTGTACACGCTCAAACATATTGTTATGTATGCGTTGGAGCGACACCTTATATGCGCACTATGTACACGTATGTACGTTACACTGTTGTGTCTTATATTCTTAAAGTATTGGTGTGTATCTCTTGCATGCAATTGTTGACAAAATTTAGGTTGCAATGGGAGCATAGGTGAATGTGTAAAGTGTTAATAACATACGTATTTGTCTTAAAATTTCCGACTGTATCTAATACATTTGCAGTAATTCAATAGTCTGTTTGCCTGGACTAGTAATAGCAATACTCTGTGCTTTCTTGTATTCACAGCGTCCGCGCGCGACAGCTTGCACTCCGGCGCACGCGTATATCGTTTGTATGCCGCACAACTAACTTAAAAATTAGTGTAGGTGTTTAATGTCATATTTTTAAATAAACAATTGAACAACTAATTAGCTAGAGACCAGGACCATGCTCTGCTACTAAATTTTTTAAATAATAATTATTAATTATTTAACTTTATTTCCATAAAATATTGGAGATGTTGTAGGCTGGTCTCACACTTCAGTACGGGTCGTGAAACTAGCAAATTTCCAACTGCTTGTTTGTTCCAACTTATTCATCCGAAAATAATTTGTTTACAACGAGAGAAAGAAACAGACGGTATATTGAATTCTATGCAACATTTATTATTATTCACCTGATATTCCTTTATTAATTACTACTGATATTTGACTTGATTATTTGTATATAACTTCTGGTTCTTCTGGTATATGACTTCTTTATTCATTAATACTTCTTGTGTAAGATGTAATTCGGTATTTAGTTACTGCATGTATGAGTAATTATAATTTTCGGCCTATAAGCATACTCTTTGCTACTTAATTAAAGTGACCAATTACAAATACCGCTTTCAATGAGCGGTGGCAAACTACTAAAATGACTGGACTTGATGAGTGGCAGTACACTACTCGATAATTTTTAAAGCAATCTTAATGAGCAATGGCAGGCTACTAAACTAAAAAGCGTCAAAAACATCCTTTTATAATTATAAGTCAAGGAAGCGGAAGCTGTTCTATTAATTGATGTTTTAACGTTACCTCACACTTCTGTTGCATTTGGTCACCTCGCTTCGGTTGTATCTGTACTAAGATACGAAATACGTAGTCAGCACTATCCGGGGACGACTCCGTGTTCTCTAAGAAAATAAAATAGAAAACAAGAAATGTTTATTAAAGTTATTATAGAAAAATAAAGTCCTTAAAGTCATTTCTTAAGAGCTTCCTTGTTTTTATGAGAATACGGAAGGTAAGAATAATAGATAGAACTAAGAAAGTCATCACTTAACAGTGCCCTTCAAATACAATTTTTTCTCATCAAAATCAGAATCAATTTTGTCGAAATCGAACTTGATTTATTCTTTGTAAGGTTAAGAATAGGAGACAACTTTTTATTTTTTCGAAAAATTGCCTTGGAGAAAATTTTTGAATATACACAGCAGTATCTTACGACGGTACAGTACAAAATTGTTCTGATTTAATTAGTTTTCTACCCTGCCAAAAAACAAGTAGCTCACTTAGTTTACAATATCAATTCATAACTCACATTTATTCGTCAAAAAAAGTGGGCCCACATTTCTAACTGTACAAAGAATAAATATATCTAGATTAGGGAGAGATTGATAGTAATTCAAAGAAAAAAGGGTTGCCGCCCTTTCCGTACTTTACAAAGACCAAATTAAGCTTGATTTTGACAAGATTGATCGTGGTTTACGGAGGAAAAAATCAAATTTATATGGCACTATATAAGTCCAACATACATTAAATTTCCGACATGAATTTTTAATTAATCTAGCCGTATTTGGGCTTTATCCATTCTCTGAAGTGTGAAAAATGTGCGTCAACTTTTGTTTTAATGAAAAAGCTAGTTAATAAATAATTACTGTTTTTTAGGTATAAATTCAAGTCAACCACATCGATACGGTAAAAAACACTATTTTTTACTGGACTACCCTTAAGCTCATTGCTTAGAAAATTCAAATAATCATTCATTAAACTCATTATACTGAAAAATCATACATATAAATGATGTCTCTTCTTATTTACAATCATGAGCCTCGATGTAAGCGCATTTAACGAAGAAAACTAAAATAACATCGAAATAAATAGAACATTTTTAAATGATGTTTTGATAAGATAAATTAATAAACAATGACAAAATTATAATAATATATTTTTTTTATTTTTTAGTAACATAACATGTTTGATCATTTTATTTTACTTAATAAGTAGCTAATAATAACATTTTTGGTATTTGTCATATTATTTAGGTTATAAGTTATCTTAATCAAGAAGTGTGAGCTACTCTTTGGATCTATTTGCGTTATGGGTATCAAATAAGATTTCAATAAATTGGAGGGCATCGTGAAAAATGGCCAATGTTTCAAAAAATATATTATTTTGTAATGCGAAAGTACAAATTGGTAATTTTGAGGTTATAAATTACAGCAAAACAAAAAAAAGCCGGTATTACATTCTGAATTCCGCAGTCCTAAGCTTCTTATTGCATGCAAAAAAATACGTATCAAGTTTTTACTAGGATATTTGAGTTGAGTTAGACTATTTTTTTTAGGGTTATGGTGTTACATTTTCTTGATATCCATATGATTTTGATTTAATTACTACAAAAATATCTGAAGATAAATTTAAAAAAAGGATAAACACCTAAACTCTAAAACTAAAAAGTAACGATTTCTCGAATTTTTAGAGATTTACATTAGTTTTGAGGTTATGTTAGATATAAATCGAAAAAATTGCAGTGATACGGTCAGGCTGACCCTTTTACGAAAATTTAAAAATAATAGTCATTAAAATCGATTAAGATTCGTAGTGAAGGTAGAATTTTTCCAAACAAAGTTTTTTTTCCACTGTGCCCCACTGTGTCGGTAATACACATATACATAAGTTAGTCTTCTCTTGTTTCTTGACCTTAGTGTTTGGCTCCACGCATCTGATGCTCTTGTCAGAGCCTGCTGTACTTAAGTCTCGGGCCGAATTCACAAAATTTGTGAGCGGGAACTCACCAAGCAAGCGTCAGGGCTCGCTGACAACCTCCCCAAGGAGAGAGTGCCCCCTTAGTCCAGGCATCATCAGGATATACTGCAGTCAGTCTGCTAGAATCAGGAGAATGTGTTTTCGGCACCGCAGGTACTTTTCCCACTGAAAAAGTTCGAGAATAGGTATTCCCAAAAAATTTCTCGACAAGAATCACACCCGTTTTGCCTTGAGTCTGTCAGGCTAGGAAGCTAGCACGCTAACCACTAAGCCATCGAGGATCTGGTACCTTATACACATGCATGTACCCTCAACGTTCCTGTGCGCCTTCTTGACTCGCACCGGCTGCTCGCGCTCTTTCCGTATCGATTGTGTTCGCGTGAATCACTCGTCAGCTACTATGTTTCCTATCCCGCTCTTGTCGAAGTATTGCCTCTATCCTGGGTGCTGTTACCTTCGCGCGTGTTACCTTAGGGTGTGGTCCCATGGAGGACAAACACCGAATACGGAACCCATTTGAGCACATAAGAGAGAGAGTGAGAGAGTTCATTTCCGTACACCTCTCTCTGACTCTTATCAGCTTAAATGGGTTCCGTATGCGGATTCCGAACTCTATGTGACCGCGCCCATACTATTACTTTCTTCAGTGGCTACTAGCTATGACTCAATTCAACCTTTCTCTCTCTCCCTCTTTCGCTGAACGCACACATTCATACAAGCCTACAAGTACAGGCATCCAAAGCGGCTGCTTAGGTTGTTTGTTTGCACCGTCTATGTTCCTCTCCGGCTCTGCCAGGAAATTGTCATCGGTGGCACTAAAACGTGTATGGAGTTGGCGACCTAGCAAGCTTAACTCAGTTGGCGCAACATGTACTTAGCCTGCAACTAATGAGAACACTAGCGCAATTTTCAAAGCTTTTTTTGTTTTAAACGTAATAAAAATATGTTCCATTTGAAAAATGTGTTTCAATGATTATTTAAGATTTAGTTCTGTAATAATATTACCTCGAATCAAAGGTAAGACCTACTTTTTAAATACAATATATTTTTATTACGTATTAAACAAAAATAGCTTTGGAAATCGCACCAGTATTCTCATTGGTTGGAGGCAAGTAGTGACACTCTAGGAGTGTCTGGACACCTACCCCCACCACCACTGTCTGCCATTTTCAGTCACACACTAGTGGGTCGCAGTTAAAACTAACCACGATTTGATTTTTCAATGTTTACACAATTCAATGGGTTTTTTCACATAGAATTATGTATTATGCACATCAAAAACTTACTAATTGGTCACATTTTACAATAAATAATTTTTTTAACGGCGTTAAGAAATTATTGTGCGTTTTGAATGCGACCAACCAGTGTTTGACTGAGAATGGCGGACAGTGGTGGTGAGAGTAGATGTCCAGACACTTCTAGAGTGTCACTAGAGGCAAGGTACTTGTTGCGCTATCTAAGATTAGCTTGCTAGGTCTCTATCACCATTAAAACATACATACATAATTCCTGTCCAGGCCATGGTTAAAATTTTTTTTCCAATTGTTTAGAAATAGTCAGTTAACGTATTATGTAAAAATTTTTTTCTTTTAATTTTATTGTTTCTAGAAAAGGTAGATTTTAATCATTGCTTCGTCTTAAAAAAATTTCATGAAATTTTTGTTTAGAAAATATAATTTAATCTTTGTCACTATTGAAATTTATTTTTATGGATTATGTAAGTTCCGGCAAGTAAAAATCTTTACAAGAGATGTTTTCGGACATAAAAATTTCGTTTTAATGTAAAAGCGACTTATTTTGGTAATCTTAACAATCTTCTA
Organism: Copidosoma aretas; assembly: GCA_030522625.1. NCBI lineage: Eukaryota > Metazoa > Arthropoda > Insecta > Hymenoptera > Encyrtidae > Copidosoma > Copidosoma aretas. The sequence continues at coordinate 17,240 of JAPYYV010003146.1, forward strand.
CAAAAATTTTCTTGTATTTGTTTAAAATGATGTTACGTAAAAAATATCTAGAATTTACAAACCATGCAAAAAATTTACGAAGTTGAAAAGGTAACACAACGATACACGCATCTTCGTAAATCATATCTATTTAATAATCATGTTCTACTAAAAATATAGGAAAAGCTGTTTCTTCGATAGTATCGTATCTGATATTTTTAACTGTTTATAAATCTGTGAAAGACTTTTTACCTGCTACTTTATAAAAAGGCATAATTAATTATAACTTAAAAAAAAAACACAGTCGAACGTTTAATTTTCTACTGTTTCTATCATTAGTACAATATTTTATAAATTAAAATTCAATTAAATGTTAGCATTAGAATGATCAAATAAGTTGATCTGTATACAAAAATACCTAACTTTCATATTCAATATTTCAAGTCTGTGATAAATTTTTTGAATTTCATTTACCAATTTTAACGAATAATTGTGTGGGAAAACTTTAATAACTATTTAGAAATATTTCAATTGTCACTGTCAAAATGTTTGGAATAGTATGGAGTCGCTTTAGCTAATCACTGATCGAAAAATAACTAGCAACTATAGAATCTTTTCAAATAAAATGGTGGATATTTTATGATATGAGTCAATAGTGCGCAAAAATGGCATGAACATAAATGCATTTCTTTGAAGAAATCAAACTAACTATCCAAGTGTCTATACGATTTAATATCAATCGAGTATAGATGCGATGAAAATATATTATAAAATTTAGTAGTATGTTCGTTATAGCTTCTATAGTTGTTCTATGAGTTCTTATAGTAATCAGTAATTTTTTTTAAACAAAAGCGAGTGAGTTAACCCAAAAAATGATACAGTAAGCGTTCTATATAAATGCACTTGGTAATAAATACTGAGTTGAATTTTATCAATAGTAATCTGAAATCACAATATCACACGTCTGTGCATGTGTCTAAAGTCCTAGCCCAAGCAATCATTTTTCAAATTTCAAAAATGGTGATGTCATACTTTCATAGTTTAGAGGAAAGCAAATGTGATACTTTTGAAAAATTATATATATATATATATATATATAAACACACATATATATATACCTATATCTTATTTAGATATACTTGGTGTACACATAAGTATGCGTAGACTTAAGACTTAACAAAGGAATGATATTTGTAGTACATACAAAAACTTTTAAATAATATTCAGTTATAAATTATGTTGAACTAAAAATTTTTATAAATTTAAATTATTTTTATTTATATAATTCAGTCAAAAATTAGAGCAAAAAGAATACAAGGCACCTGCAATTTATATGGACTGAAATTACACAGCTAGTATCTAATCCACTGTGGCCAAGTGGGTAAGGTATTCGCCTTCTGACTAACCGTGCCAAGGTTTGAACCTCCTTAATGTAAGCACAACTATACTTTTTATTGCTCGTTGAGCGATTACTATTTACAGAAAAACGTAAAACGTGTAAGCGAGCGACTGACCGATTAAAATCAAACGCTCCAATTACTCGCCTGATCGTACCTTAGCCGTAACAGGGGCTTAGCTAAGTCCTAATTACAGCCACGTCACAATTTCCATCATGCAGAAGTATAAAGAGAGGTCATATATATATATATCTTTCTATATTATATAGTTGTATGGTTTTAGGCGATAACTGGCTCCCCCCCGCTCCCCTCCCAGCTCCCCCAGCTCCGCCCCGAAATCACGTAGTTATTTGCTTGTTTTTCCGTGATTTTTAAAACATTTTTTTTTTAATTAGCTCTCCCCCGCTCCCCCCGCTCCCCCTAGCTTCCCCCCGACTTCAACCCTGACTCACCTCCACCTCCTTCCATATAAAAACTATCATAAAACATTTATCTTCCTATATTATATAGTTTCTTCCTATATTATATAGTTGTATGGTTCTAGGCGACAACTGGCTCCCCCCTCTCCCCCCGCTCCCCCCCCAGTTCGCCCCAAGCTCCTTCTAAGCTCCCCCCCAAATCACGTAGTTAATTGCTTGTGTTTCTTGATTTTAAACCCATTTTATTTTGAGTTAGCTCCCCCCTACCTCCCCCCC
>JAPYYV010003147.1:0-20119 GCA_030522625.1 Copidosoma aretas
ATATATGAGGCGTTTCATGTCAACTCGGCCACCCCCTCCTGTCCAAAAATTATTGAGTTCTTTTGAAACGAACAACCAAGGAATGTTTAGCTTACGGTCTCTAGTTTTGAATTCCGAGTGGTATTTAATAAAAATTCAAAATGGCGGTGCCAATATAGTATAAATGACTATAGCCACAAATGATAGCAAACATTTTATAGACTCGAGCTAAATTATTTAGGTTAAAGGGCCCTAAGCCACAGTACGTTACGAAAATCAGCATTTTTTAGGTTTAGTATGGGGTTAAATACGAGATTTAGGGACAATGGACTTCTATACTGCTTTAATTCTTAATTGTGGCTTACGATTTATTACAACAAATATAATTTTCTAATTTAAATTACCCTCAGTCGCTGTACGTAACAGAAATTCTAGTTTTTCGGAAATGTTTTTAGGTTAGGTACAAAGTTTAGAGACTATGGACCTCTATGTAGCCATAGTTCTTAAGATAGGTATATTTTACTAAAAAAAAAGTTAGACTTCCTAGGTTACAACGCCCTTAGTCACTGTTAGCTACAAAAATCTACGTTTTTCAGGTATTTTTTATGGTTAGGTACATAATTTAGGGACGCTTGACATCTATACAGCTATACTTATAATTATAGGTATAATTGACATAGAATTGAGTTAAATTTTTTAGGTTGGAACGGCCGCAGTCACTGTTAGCTATGAAAATCTACGTTTTTCAGGTATTTTTGAGGTTAGCTAAAAACTTAAGGATCGATGGTAGATAATGTTACGACAGTTGTGTTTGGCAGTAAAAATACCACAATATTTTCGTCAAACTTTTAATTTCATACACCCTAAATCAACGTACAGTATAAAAACTGTTTTCTTATAGTGATGTCTAATGCTTTCAGCCACAATATTGGCACCGCCATTTTAAATTTTTACAAAGTACCACTCAGTATTTGAAACTAGAGACTATAAGCTAAAAATTCCTTGGTTGTTTGTTTCAAAATAACTCAATAATTTTTTGACAGGAGGGGGTGGCCGAATCGACATGGAATGCCTCATATATACGTATATATATATATATATATATATATATATTATACAGTTACTTGTGTCAGGCATTTCACATAATCCTCTTACCACTCCTATTTACCCCTCACTCTAGGCTCCCCACAAATGAGGGAAAATTTTATTGTGTTTTCCGTTATTTGTACTTAAAATATTGTCTACCCCCTTTACCACCATCCCCGACCACCCCTACTTCCTCCCACCGCCCGACGACATAGTTTTTTTTTTTTTCTCCCCCCCCCCCCCCCCCCCCCTCCTCTTCTTTTTTTTTTTGTTTTTTTTTTTTTCTTTTTTTTCTAAATCCTTTAATCTTTTGATGCAATCAGACCTCAACCTCTAATTGACGTACATCTTTTCCTGTATGTAAATTATAAATTTTTTATACTATACTTTCTATTACATTAAATTATTTCGATAATCATGAATCAACTGGAATCTTCTATGCAAAAAATTTTGACATACATATTTGTAATATCTGATTTTCCTATCTATTTTAAAAATTACATAAATTTAAATAAATCTATTTAAAACAGTTAATTAAAAAAATTTTGTTAAACATATTTATATTATCTCATTATGTCAATTATTTTAACACACCGCTAAGGAAGCAAATAGATAAACTTGTAGATACCAAAAATAAGTAGTCATATTTATTTGTGATTGTTAATACTCAATATTATGATCATACATTAATACATCATTTTTATACTAATTCATCTCAAAGTATAATGTTCTTAGTGTGCTCAACTGTTTTTTTCGTTGAAAGAGATAAATGTGAAATATTTGGATAAAAATATTCTTAAGGTGGAATGAATATCACAGAAAAATAATACAGGTTACTGAATATAATTACACAGGTATCAGAGAAAAAATGAAAAAATAAAAATAATTGATAACCATGATTTTAGAATACTTCAAAAAATAAGAAAGTTTAGAAGTAAACTTAACAACTGGTCAATGAAAAAAGAAAGTGAGTACAAAATCTAATCATAAGAATAAATCATAAGGTTAAAAGAAATTATCAGATATTTTAGAATTAAAAAGACGATGAGAAACTAAGTAATGCGTCGGAAAAAAATAATTAAATAAGTTTTCGAAAGCTAACTTGAATTTTAAACAAGTATTATGATCTAGGAGTGTGGTTCTTAACAAAAACGTAATTCTTGTGGCACGGAGAAAAAACAACTGGAAGAATACAAAGCGCTGTCAACGCAGTTTATGGCTTCAAAATGAGAGAGAAGGTAAACAGATTAACTCGAAAATTATTTCTTATGGTTTTAATAATAAAAAATGGTTGCTTCTACGGTGCGGAGACTTATTCATGGAAAAAAAAGTACGAAAAAATGGAACTGACTTACAAAAATAATGTTGGGTTTAAAAGCCAGCACACTTAAATTAATGTGTAAGATATAGGTAAAAGAGTTGTCAAAAAGTAGACATCAGGAAAAGGTCAGATTATTATTTGTTGTACAGTCCAAGGATAGATAGGAGCAATTGATGGAAAAATTAGTAAGCATAATCAATGAAAATTTTACAAAATAGGGCAAAGAAGTTTAAGTAGGATATGAAAACTTAAGGGATGGAGAAACAATAGGAAAAAAAAAGGATAAGTGAGAAAGAGAGAAATAATAGATGATGCATAGATATGCAGAATAGAGCTATAACTATATTGCACGGAAATAGGTAGATGATGAATGACAATATATGACTTTTTGAAAGTACAATTAAATTAGGGACCGCAGAGCAAAGCTTGAACGTGGAATTATATGTTGAGCCTTTTAAATTTAAATATCAAGTAAATATAAAAAATTATTTTTCATTTTCCTTTGTTAATATACAAAGGTGATTGATGTTCAACTCTGTTGTATCAATTTTGTATTAGATACTATTGTACATACTAATAGTATTAGTGTAAGAGGAATTAGTTTTAAGTAGGTATGGCACAGAAAAAAGAAATGTTATAGAATATCAAAATTTGTACAAGATATAAATAAAGAACTATCTTTTTATCGCCAATCCAAAGTTGAACTTTCAAAATTTTATTGTTTTATAAACTCATATTCATAATAAGTATCAAATTGTCAGAAATTATAAAATAAAAGTGCTTTTTTTATGTCACAATAATTATTTAATAAATATCATTTACATACACATATGATCTAGTCTAAGGTGATCAGAACAACATGAGTAACTTTGTTTATTGTCGTATGAAGTTCTTAGTTATAATGAGTGGTCATGCGTAATATTAGAGTAGGACACAGTGTACTATAGAAGGCATATGCACGAAACCAAATAGTTATGTGAAAAATTTTTTGTTTGAATTTCACATCAAATAGATATTAATCATGATTTGAGGTTGTACAATGAATTGATTAACGATTCTGCAAAGTAAAAGATGATATATAAAGTCTTAACTAATTACGTGTATTTGTTTTCAGCACAGCAAAAACTCTACTATAAGTAATCGGTAAATAAAGGTATTCACTTTTAGTGAAAAGACTAAAAAGGGATTATGATGCATTTTATTCATAATGTTTTCATTAAGATTTTGAATAATATTAAAAAAAATTAGTTTTTTGACAAATACTAATCATGCATATTAAATTTTTTGATAATTATTTAGTTATATAAAAACAATTATTGTACTAATACCTCTTAAAACAATGAGTATTGTCTTAAGTTTATTGTTATACTGTTTATATCTTTGATACACCATTTTATGGATTAAAATTACAACAACTGTAAGTGTTTGACACAATTAAAAAAGTGCACGCGTGGAAATATAGAAAAACTACTTTATTATAATAAATTTTAAGTCTGTGATGAATTTTTTAAATTTAAATTTACAAATTTTTACAATACACCAATTTAAAAAATTTTGTGCATAACAAAAAAATGTTAGAATGAGGAGTGACCGCAAAAAAGTTGACTGCCGTGGCGCTGATTGTACTTAAGCCTAGATGGCATTCTAACTTAATGAGAGTAACGGAGACAGACTATCGGGACTCTACCTGGGATAAGAAGTAGGAGAAACTTATTGTCTCCCTTACTCTCATTAATACCATGGCTTAAGTACAATCAGCGCCACTGCAGTCAACTTTCGTGCGGTCACTCCTTATATATGCAGTCAGAACATTTTAATCAGTAGGGAATCTTTTCAGCTAAAAAAAATATCATATAATCACTAAAGATTATAAAAGCTTTCTAAATAGAATGGTAACAATTGTATACAATACGTTAATAGTGCCAAAAAAATGTAATGAGCATAAATGCATTAATTTGACGGAATGATTGTACAAGCATAGTTTGTAAATATAATCCTGTATTATTGTAATATAGATGTGACGAAATTTATTAAAAAATTCGAGAATTTTTAGAATGTTTGTTATAGTTTTTACAGTTGTTCAATGAGTATTTAAAGTAAATAATAATTTTAAAAAAAAAGAATATTTCGGAAAAAAATGTAAAAAAATCGTTAATGTCACCATATAACATCTAAGGTTAAATTTTGACCTCTAATAATAAAAAACGAGTGGAATAGCAAAAAATCATAAGATTAATTTTTTGTAGAACGTCAAACTTCCTACTAGGATATTAATGGTTTATTACATTTCGTTAATAGGCCGAGTTTTGAAAAATTTTGAAGAAATACAAAACCTTTTCCCATGTCAATTATCAATTAGGCGTCGTAAGTAACAGGTTAATTTTAATATTAAGAGCTGAAATTTAGCAAGAATTTTACTTTTATTAATTTCGAAATAATTTAGGACTATCATAAAATAATATTTTAAAATTCTCCAAATAAGGATAACCCTAATATACATATACATATGTATCAATATTCACAACAAATAACAGAAAGACTTCACATTAGTGTTCACTTCGTAACAAATATTTGTTAAATCAGTAAAAGCATTTAATGTAATGACTATATATGTTCGAAAAATCCTAATTGATGGGTATGAAGAAGAATAGAAGAAGATCTATTTTCATTTGAATTTAAAGCACAGGAAATTTAAAAGAGGACATGGACACATCAATATGCTTATTAAGAGAAAATTTTCGTGTCCACATAGAAAAGCTAACAGGTAGGGTGCAATGGGCAGTCAAAGCAGTTTTTGGATTAAGCAAAAGAGCTAAAGTCAAAATTTGGAATCAAATATTATTTTTTATGGACTAAATTATAAAATATATTGCACGTACATAGCAGAGACTTGAATATGAAAAAAAAAATAGAAGACATCCAAAGTATGTAGTTTGGTTTAAATGTAAAGCCTTAAAATTATATATGGAAACTAGAGGCAGGAAAAGTAGGCATGAAAAAAAAGATTAATATTTACATATATCATGTTTGGTTTACATGCAAACACACCAGGATATATATAAGCAATAGAAGAAGCAATAGTGAGCTTAGGAATTAGCATAAAAAAGGAAAGAAACTTGCTTTTTGCACTTATAAAAAATAAAAAAGAATAGATAGCCTTATTTATGCCTAATAGAAAAACCAACAGACTTACACAGTAAAAATCGAACGAAATAGACCAAAAAATTAAAGTTGTAAATTAAAAAAAATAACAGATGGGAAAACGTAGGATTTATAAAAATAGCAGCAAAGGAAAATGAACTTAAGAAAATCAAAGATAATTTCACAGAAGAAACAAAGACTTGTGTCAATCATAAAATAGAGAAAAACTATATGGTAATCGACAAGTGTATCATCCGTAAAATGTTAAGAGAAAAAATCACAGAGAAAGATACTAAAGTGAAAAGAGAAGAATACAGAAAAAAACAAAAAAATATGGTATCAGTCGGAAATATAGGATTAGAAGATAATGGAATAATATGAACGAAGAAGACAATTCATGTAAACGTATAATATATTCATGTAGGTAAATAAGGCACTGTAGGGTTAAGATTAAAAGTTCTATTATAAGTGATGCGTTATCTTTTATAATATTATGTCCATCTAAAAAAAAATTCTAAAATGTTGTAGTATGTTTAATTAATTACGTAACATACTCTATTAAAAATAAAATTATTAATGATTTAAAAGGACCAATTTTTAATAGTTATAAAACAAGAAACGGAAATGTATAAGTGAATGAAATTCTTTTTAAGAAAAGTAAAAAAAAATAAATAAAAAATTCACATTTACAAACATTAAATAGGGAATTTAAAATTATATTTCACTATAAGCGTCTATCAATAATTGATCCTAACAGGTTCGAAAATAAAAAAAAAAATGATTATAACAGTATCTGTAATAATATTGATTGCGTAAATATTATATACATATACATATGTATCAATGTTGAGCTTAAATAGCCAAAAGAGTCCTTATAAGTTTTTAATTAGTAACAATTATTTGATCAATCAGTTAAATCATTAAATGTGTTGCCAATGTTAGTTCGAATTTTTAGCGAATTTTTATTAGATCACTTTGATTATCTATGTTTGTATGCATATGTATGTTAATAAAGAAATTCTTGTATATGTTATTCAGCCATAACAGTAGCAATATTTAAATATGGGGGTTGGCACGCAGAGCGCGCAGGGCGCGAAGTCCCACTAGTATATATATATATATATATATATATATATATATATATATATTTATGTATATCTACCTATATTATGCAGTTATTTATTTCAAGCATTCCACAAGAACCTCTCACAACCTCTATTAACCCCTATACCGCCACCCCACCTACTGGCCCCCACAAATAAGGGAAAATTTTCTCCGTTATTTGTACTTAAAATATCGTTTACTTAACCCCCTTAGCACCATCCCCGACCATCCCTATAGCCTCCAACCGCCCGACATCATTATTGTTTCAGCTCTTTACTGCCCCTTTACCGACTCTCTTATATTTTTTTGTGATGTTTTTATATATTTGTTGTAAAAATTAATGAAACTTCTAGTATCCTATTACTAAATTATTAATTTTTTTTTATAATTTAATCAGACCTAAACTTCTAATTTACATATATTTTTACTGCATGTAAATTTAAAATTTTGTATACCATACTTTCTATTACATTAAATTATTTGGATAACCATAAATTAACTGAAAAATTTGTATTAAAAAATTTCGAATTACATATTTATATTATCCAATTTTTAAAATTTTTTTTATACACCGCTGAAGAGGCAAATAGATGAACCCGACACAAAAAAATTATGAATCGTACTATTTATTTCTGATTGTTAATACTTATTATTACAATCATAAATCATTTTATAAATTTTATACTAATTTATCTGTTCGTATAATGTTCTTGGTGTGCTTAACTGTTTTTTTTTTCTTGAAAGAGATATATGTGAACTATTTAGATCAAAATATTTACTACGGTGAAATGAATACTTCAGAAACATAATACAATTTACTCAATGTAACTACACAAGTAGCAGAGGAAATAAAAATGATAATATAAAAAAAAAATTGATCAACAGGATTTTAGAATACTTGAAAAAATAAGGTTGATTATAGGCAAACTTACTGACTAGGACTGGTCAAAGAAAAAAGAATAGGGGTACAAAATATATATATTAAAGTAAATAAAAAGGATAAAAGAAATAATCAGACATTTAATAATTAATATGACGATAAGAAACTGAGTAATGCGTCGGAAGGAAAAAATTAAATGAGTCTTCGAAAGCTAACTTAAGTTTTTAACGAGTATCACGATCTAGAAGTGTTATTATGAACATTAAAATAATTCTTGTGGCACGGAAAAAAAATAACTGATAGGATACAAAGAGGTGTCAACGCAGTTTGGGGCTTAAAAATAAGAGAGAAAGTAAACTGATCTAATCAAAGAATATTTCTTATGGTTTTAGTAATAAAAAAAGATTGCATTTATGTTGTTCTCAAACAGTACGTTCCGCTCTCTGTTTTATATGAAAATGCTGTATCTGTGCATAAGCACACGATCAGTTGAGAGCTAATGTAGGATTTGAAATTAGAACTCCAAGATCTTTATTTTGCGCAACGTGACGTTGGTCTAAACGCCAACCTCATCAGGCTCAGTTTATTAGAAAAACAGAAAATACAACACAACATGTACAACAATCATAAGGGCCATTTAATGCACTACATTATGAATATCTATATAAATAGCTATATTTTAAATATGATAACAGTAATTACGATAACGAATAAGGCTAGTAGTATTTCGTGGAAATATTTGACAAAAGGTATGATCAAATATTTCGAATATCAAAATTTTATAGTATCTATACTCACAACAGTACTGTTATGAAGATCGCAGCAAAATGACGTGGTTTATTTTGGAAACACAGCAGTAAGGTATATAAACGGTAAAAGTTATCAGATCAAAATACGCAAGAACGAATTATTCATTTATATGCAGTTATCGTAACTCACACATGAGAGTTTATGTGTAACATTTCTGAAATCAAACGTTCTTGTCTGTTAGGCTCGTGGTCCAAATTTTTAACTTCATCAAAATTAGATTCATATATAGATTAAAAACTCTTATGTGAATGGTTACATCTAAATTTCCATTGTCGTTTTTTTAGTTGCTCATAGAGACGTTTTTTCACTGGTCTTTTTGTCCTGCCCACGTACTCCACAATAGTAAAAACAATTAGTGACATATTAGTGACAATAGATTTATGCTAAAAAATACTTCTGCAAGTAATCAATATAAAATATTCCCGAAGTTGAAAGGTCGTAAGATAGCTTTGAAAACGACTGCTGTCGATAAAAAGAAAAGAAAAATAAAGTGAATGTGCTGAAGTGTACATAAAAAATATCGTTGAATATTATTTTTATTTATGAAAAATAAACAGCTCAAAATGAATATCTATATTTATAGTCTATCATTATTCATTGATTATTATTAATAAAATTTTATGATGTTACTAACATGTCTACTAATTAATAAATTCCCATCTACATTAAATAATTGTTATTTACATGATAAAAAAATAAAAAAATAAGAGTGTCTTGCGGTGTGTGGCGGCGTTAGGAGCGGCGGCGGGCGCATAGCAGCTGCCCCTGCCGCGCGGTGACTCGCACCTGTACATTCATCAGCCCAATACATGAAATATCAAAAAAACCCTCTTTTTTTATTGACTATATTTTAGTAAAATTGTCTCATCTTTCGATCTAGACAGTCAGAAAAATTCTAAAAATTGTTTATCATAAGATTTAACGTGTTTTTACCAACATTTGCATTTTTAAAGGTTATAAAGTAGAAATTAGTAAAAACTGATAGCACCATCAGAAAGCAGAGAAAAAAATACATCGAAATTGATGCTTTTGTGATTTTTACAACAATTTTTTCAGGCCGAAACGTCGATGAAAAAGTCGTCTTTTACCCTGACGCGGCCTGTCTGCGGTGGCGTTGGGGCAGTTGAGAAGATTCTCCCCATGTACAGGAAAGAAAAAAAAATAATAATCAGAAAGTAAGAAATGGAGAAACAAATGATGATGTATAGATATGCAGAAGAGAACTATAACTAATGTGCACGGAAATAGGTAGATGATGTATGAGAATATATGACTTAATAAAAATACAAGTGAATTAAGGACCGTAGAGCAATGCTTGAACGTGGAATAATATGTTGAGCCTTTAAATTCAAATATTAAGTAAATGTGAAAAATTATTTTTACATTGGCCTATGTTGATATACAAAAGTGATTGATAGTAAACTATGTTGTATAAATTTTGTATTAGAAACTATTGTAATTACTATTAGTATTATTTTAAGAAGAATTAATTTTAAGTAGTTATGACACAGGAAAGAGGAATGTGATAGGATATAAAAATTTGTACAAGATATAAGTAAAGAAGTAACTTCTCTTTGCAAATATGAAGTAAACATTTCAAAATTGTATTGTCTCATGAATTCATATTCATAATTGATAGTTAAATTTTTAGACATGGCCAAAAAAAGTACTTAATTTATGTCACCATAACTATTCTATAAATATAATACACCTATACATATGTATCAATATTAACTTCAAAACATATGAGTGCCATTTATTTGTACTAAATTGAAAAAAATAAAGTGCAAAAACAGTGAACTAATTGCTTAAATTGACTATATTAGGTCTGATCAAATTGGCCTTTTTTCTTAAAATACATTGCTAAACGGTAGTCTTACTTTAAACACTAGTAGCAAAGTAGTGCACTACCTTAGGTGGTCTTAACTTGACTTAAATGAGAGTTTGAGTAAAACCCTATCGATTAAAAAAAAGTTTGTTGAATTTCTTACGACCAATCGAAAGTTATAGCGGTTTGAAGACAAACAACAGATATTTATTAAATATCCACGAAATCTCATAAAAAAACGATTTTCGTGTCTCTTCTTTGTATAGCTGTAATTTTCGAACGGTAATACTAAATTGGATAAACTTTTTATAATCGATAGCGCTTGTTTCCAGCTTTTGTTTGAGCTATTTAAAAACAATTCAACCTCTAACACAGCTGACGCAGAGGTTCCAAAGGTGGACTTGATTTTTCTACTAAAATTCACTTTTGTAAAATATCGCATATCTATTAAACGAGAAACTTTGTAGTGAAATTGCTTTAGGTGTTTGTAAAGGATAATATTTGCAATACAAATAACTTAAACAAAAATCACAACCAACTTGAGTTTCAACAAATTTTTAAGTGGATCCAGGCAAATTAGGGCGAAATCAGCCATGTACATGTGTATAAATATTTATCTTCCTGTATTATATAGTTGTATGAACAAAAGTTAGTTCCAGCCTCCCCTCGCTTTACCCCGCTCCCACCCGCTCCACGTCAACTCTCCCCCCGCTCTCCACAGCTCCACCTCAAATCACGTACTTACTCGCTCATTTTGCGTTATTTTTAACTTAATTTTTTTTTGGGTTAGCACCCCCCGAGTCCCCTCCTCTCCCCCCTAGATCCCCTTTAGCTCCCCACAGCTCGCCCTCTACCTCTTCCTCAGCTCAGGTCCCGCCCAGCTCGAACTGAGCTGTGCTTGACTTTCTCATCACCTCTCACTAACCTAAATGAATTATAAGTTCCTCGATAGGATCTTGTTATTTGGATTAATTTAGATAAATCACTTCTACATGTTTTCCGATTATAATTATAAGAGAAATTGACACTGATCCTGAAATCTCCGAAATGCTATTAAAGTAAATCAGAGCAGCATGAAAAACGTTCCCATATTGCTGGTTGAGTCAAAATTGTACACGGTATACGAGATGATGTAAAAAATATTATGTGTCTTTCAAAGCAGCTAATGTAAGAGCCAATAGCAGGCCTGTCATATTTTTTGCAATATTCAACCATATGTTACGTGTAAGTTAATTATAATTTATGTTTCCAATGTTGTTAAAGTGCCTCATATATTTTTTAATTATACTTTACTGCCTTGTTCGAGGATATTTACTATGTAGTACCCCTTCCCAACCCCTAGATGACGCCACAGTTGAGAGCTTTAAAACAAAAATTAAAAACTGCGCGGAAAATCTCCCTTGCGCACCCCGCTAGCCTCCACTTCATTCTTTTCTTGGCGCCTGATGGCGTCGCATGTTGAGATGCTCGTTCCCGCTAGCATTTACCGAACAAATCCAGGTCATTGGAAAAGCCTTTTCTGGACCTCAATATTCATCTAGTATCATCCTGGGAGATGAGCCGACTGGAGAAATACTGAGGGAATACCATCCACGAGGGTAAGGCTTTCCTAACCTCCTTTTTTGTTTGTTGCTTGTTTCAGGTAGGCGTACGTGTTTGGGACGGCGTTCGCTTCGCCTCAAATTCTCCTGGTAATCCATGAGGCCTCTGGTAGTGGATTTTCACGCCAAGCTTCAATTATTTGACTTGTATGGCATATGCTAGACTCTCACATGTGACGTGAGAGTCCAACACTTTAGTTTGGCGCCGTAAGCCCGCATTTCAAGAATGAAGACAATGCGGCCTGATGCCCTTCACTGATGTGAGAGCCATGGACACAATTTATACCATTTACAGCCATTACTGATCCCCGGCCGTGAGTCGCGGTCAGAAAAGGATGTTATGGCTGCACCCTGGCCTTGCGCGTTGGACAAAAGTCACAAATTTTGTGATTGCTCCGTGGCCTTGAATCTTGGACAAGAGTCGCGGGCAGTAAATAATTGTATGGCTGCTTCCTGGTCTTGTGCCTTGGACAATATGGCTGCTCCCTGGCCTTGCACCTTGGACAAGAGCCATAAATTATGTGATTGCCCTCTGGTCCTGTATTACCCTCTGTGTTTGCGTCTTGGATAATAGTCAAAATATCATGACTGAGCCATGACCTTGAGTCTAACCAGAGTACAAATACCATTACTGAAGCTTGGTTTTTCGACAGAGTTTATCAAGACTTCACTTCACCTTATGCGAGCTGAATATAGCTTTCCTTACAGGACTGCTGCAACAGTAGGCTGTGGCAGACTTCTTGGGGAGGTTGGTTAACCCATTGGCTCTTGAAGTTTGGCATACCAATTGTGGTACAACTGGCTGCACTCTTGATGCAGTGCCTGATTAGCTTCTTTTGGATAAAAATTGTTTAAGATCAAGCACAAATATGCACATTGATACGTCATGGCAAATGGAAATGGATATAAAGGGAGTACTATTCTTCCTAAAGATCAATAAAAGGTGTTATTTGCGAGCAGAAAGAATCCGTTTGAGAGATATCTCTAGTAGTAATTACACTCTCTTGATAATTTTTACAACAGGGGACCAGTAGATGGATTTCTGACCTTGGGACAGGGCCTCTGGGTCGAGAGGGAAGTTAGGGCCTTGACTACAATCCTTGTACGGGTTAAAGCTCAATTATTTGGATAAGATTCCTAAATTTTGTCAAGGATCAAGCCCTGTGCTTAAGACAGGGACAAATGTTGATTCCTTATAAAATGTCACCAAGTCTTTACAAGAGTAAGAAGTAAGGAGTTGTTTACTCGTAAACTGATCTTTGATCTTGGGCCCTAGTCACAACTTAGGACGTATTCCAATTATTTGGTCCCTAAAAACTGAGTCTTCATTTTGATCGGATATCTTATATCTTATATATCTTATATATTTAAAGTCTCCAATGAATTTTTCAAATTTTAATTTACTAATTTTTACAATGCATCGAGTAGAAAAATTTTGTTCATAATAACAAAATTTCAGGTTTTATGCAGTCAAAATATTCTAAACAGTAGGGAGTCTTTTTAGCTGAAAAAAATATCAATAAATCGCTAGAAATTATAAAAGTTTTTAAATAGAATGTTACCAATAGTATAAAATGTGTAAATAGTGACAAAAAAATGTAATGAGCATAAATTCATTAAATCGACGGAATTATTGTACAAGTAAAAGTACAAAGATAATCTTATAATAATGTAATATAAACGTGATGAAATTGATTCAAAAATCCGAAAAATTGGAGTATGTTCGTTACAGCTTTTATAGTTCTATGCGTATTTAAAGTCAATATTAATTTTTTTAAAAAGAAGAAACTATGGAAAAAATTGTAAAAAAGTCGTAAATGTCACTATATAAAACTTAAGCTTAAACTTCGACATCCAACAACCACAATACGAGTAGACTTGGCAAAAAAACATAAGATACCTTTTTTGAAGAACGTCGAATTTCCTTCAAGAATGTTAATGGGTTATTATATATCGTTAATAGGGCAAGGTTTTAAAAAATTCTAAAGAAACCCAAGAACTTTTCCCATATAATTTTTCGTTTGCAACTTTGGCCGTCGTTAGGAACGGGTTAGTATTAATATTGAGATCTGAAATTTAGCAGGAATTTTTTATTAACTCATTTACAAAAGATTTAGGACTATCATGAAATAAAATTTAAAAATTCTCTAAATAAGGACAACCCTAACATACATATATATATGTATGAATATTAACTACAAATAACAAATAGACACCATAAAGGTTGTCAATTAGTAACAATTGTTGGTTGAATCAATAAAATTATTTATTGTATTGACTGT
This sequence comes from Copidosoma aretas, assembly GCA_030522625.1. NCBI lineage: Eukaryota > Metazoa > Arthropoda > Insecta > Hymenoptera > Encyrtidae > Copidosoma > Copidosoma aretas. Next base: position 14,033 of record JAPYYV010003147.1, read on the forward strand.
TTTTGTTTGATAAAACCTAATTTTTAGGAATGGAGAAGGATAGATACAGATACGTTTTAAATAATTACACCATACAAGATCTGTTTGAATTTGTACTGGAAGCACAAGAAATTTTTTAAAGGACATGGACACATTATTATGCTTTTTAAAAGAAAATTTTCGTGGCAAATAAAAAAGACAACAGGTAGGGTGCAATGGGTAGTCAAAGTTATTTTTGGCTCAAGTAAAAGAGCTGAAGTAGAAAGATGGAATCATATATTATTTTTCATGGACTAAATTATAAAATTATATTACACGTACGTAGCGGGGACTTGATTATAAAACAAAAAAAAAGAAAAGACAGATTAAAAATATGTAGTTAAGTTTAAATACAAAGACTCAAGGATATATACGGAAACTGAAGGCAGGAAGGGTAGGCATGAATTTGGGAATATAAAAGGAAAGAAAAAGGGGAAAAAATAGATTGAGATTTACAAATATCATGTTAGGTTTAAATGCTAACATACCGGAATATATGATAAATAAGGAAAGCAATTGTTAGCTAAGAATAAGCATAAGAAAAAGGAAAGAAATATACTATTTTGCACATATTGAAAGTGAAAAAGAATAGATAGGCTTATTGATGCCTAATAAAAAATCAACGGACTTACACAATAAAAATAAAACAAAATAGAAAAAAAGTTAAAGTTGTATATGAAAAAGAAGCAAATGAGAAACCGTAAAATTCGTTAAAAGAGCTGCAAAGGAAAATAAAATTAAAAAAATCAAAGATTATTTCACAAAAAAAAGGAATACTGTTGTCAATCATAAAATAGAGAATAGCTGTATGGTAAGTGACAAGTGTATCATCCGCAAAATGTTAAAAAATAGAAATAACAGAGAAAGAAAAATAATGGGAAGAGAAAAAAATAAAACTGAGTTTAAAATTTTCTAAGTGATCGACCGTGAGCTCTGCAATGAAAGAAAAAAAAAATGTAAAGCACATATTCCTACGTAAAGAGAAAAAACAAAATAATAATATTAATTGGAAATATAGGATTAGAAGATATTTGAATAATATGCAGGAGAAAGACGATTCATGTAAATCGATAAGAAATTTTTTATATGATTTTGCAATAAAAAAAATTTCTTTAGATGCAGGTAAATTGAAGGATCGCAAGACTTGCATGCTAGATTTAAAATTCTATTTGTGTATAAAAGAGCCAGAGTTTTTATATCTAATTCAATATATTATCTTAAATGGTTTTTATATTTATTCAGAATCTTACCAGAAATGTTTTCCAAATGTAAAAATCAAGTAAAAAATAATCATAAACGATAGAGCAACATGATAGTAGTTTTTTCTTCAAAAATTTATTTATTTTGCGTATAATATTACATTATCGAATTGCTTTAGGAAAATTATTTCTTTATTTATGTCAGATAACATTATATGTTCTTCAATAATTAAATAATAAAAATCATTTTACTTTATTTTATATAAGTTTTTAAGGAAAACGTTAATTACGTTACGGAGAACATAAATTAATCATTATAATATGGTTGTTTTCAATTGTATCTTTTATCAGTTAGAATTTATAAATTATTTATAAAACATACACATGTAACATATTTTTTCCAATAAAAAAAAAAATTTAATTATGTTTTCTTCAAAATTTATTTTGATACGCATGACAAACATAATTTGTATGGTGAGATTTATATAAGAATAAAATTTTTGGAGTTATAAGAATAATTATATTGAAAAGACTATTAAATGATAAATTGTATATAAGTTATAGTAGAAATGAAAGAAAAAACAGAATGAAACAAAAAATAACTATATAATAATTTTTAAATGAAATATAAATATGGGGGGTTGCACGCAGAGCACGCAGGAAGGCAAATCTCACTAGTATATATCTATATATATTTATATATTTATTTGTGCGTGTGTGTGTGTACACATGTGCTGCTGCTGCAGCAACTATGTGAGGGAAGCATGTCGATCCGTCATTTTTTTCCAGCTTACTTCCTGTCCAAGGACAGCGCAAAAAAAGGTTTTCATGAAAAAAAAAAAAAAAATACAAAAACTTGCAAGCGTGTAAACGGGACAGTTGATAAGGGCCAAGGCCACGCCCCTCCTCCATTACTATCAGCTAATGTGCGAAATTTCTGCCAGCTGCGAGCTCGACCTGGCATACTTCAGCCTTCTTTTTCTAAATAAAAGGGAAAAAGAAGGAAAATAAAAAGGCAAATATACTTAGAAGTACAGGCACACAAAACAAAACACAACACGCCACAAACGACTCTGCCAGAACCAACTTGCATACTGACGCCCAGAACAATTACATTAGAGGGTCTCCTCCAAATGCGTATCGATCAATAAATCATAATAACTCTCGTCGGGACGCACAAACGAAGAAGCATAAAAATTTTACATTTAATCTTACGAGCACCCCTAGGCACTATATGACATCAGACATAAAAACCACCATAGAGATCATTCTCGACTTTCATTTTTCCGTTTTAAAGAAAAGGTAAAGAGAATAAAATTAAAGGGACAGAGAGATCTGTGCCCAACGAAAGTCAGAAAGACGCTGAGGAGGAAGAAAAATAAAGCAACAAACAATCGGTAAATAGTTCTTACCCTACCCAACAAATCTAAAAAAGAAAATTAAGAGGGGCACCAGTCATAAAATATACAACACTCTATGAAATGCAGGTGCGAACGCAGATTCCAAAAACACCAACATAAGAATTTTTGCAAGACTAGTACACAGGCTAGCAGCCTCTCAATGGAATCCAAACACAACAACACCTTTGACAAACTAATCATGTTGATAAATGACTTATAAACAAACCGACTCCCTCCCAATAGTTTTTCGTGAGCTGGAACGAGCTATAGAAAACTAATATAAAATACGAAAAAGAATAATAATAAGAGAAGAAGAAGAAGACGGAATAATAATAATATTAATACTAATAGCAATATGAATAAAATAAAATAAACACAAAATAATTATAACCAATAATAGAAATAGAAAAAATACAAATACATTTTTTTAAAAAGGACCTTTAACTATCATAAAAAAAAAGATTTGCTACTAGGTATACAATATGACGGAAAAGGAGAAAAAGGATCATTTTTATCTGAAAATTTTTCTTTCCATCCAAAATGGCTAAACACCTGATATGCAGGAGATAAAATAACTGAGTTAATGATAAGAGAATTATATTTAGCATCCCTTAGAAGACCCTTAAGAAATAAAATGTTAAGGCCACGTGTAAGCAAGGAGTACGTACAATTGAGAACTAATTACGTAACACATGTAAATAATTTGACAAGATGTCAATTAAAAAATATAGCAATGACATTATACGTGGACAAATGTATATCTAAATATGTCTCTTCATAGGTGATAAAAAACAATAGCGGTTGATTAGTGTACTTGACCAAAATTCTTTTACAAGCATTGAAGAAAAACATTATAAAAGAAATAAATATAGTTCCACTTTGATAACATTCACAATGTACGAAATTCGAAGCAAAAAGTATCATTTAAAATAAGTGTGAATAGTGGATTTCAAAAGAAGTATACAACGGAAAATAGTAGAATAACAAGTAATTATAGAATATGTTCACTTCACATTTTCCATAGTCCCTCAGTCACCATTTTCATAATTAATCTTCACACTCTCTATTCACGCCAAAACAAAAAAAAAGTTTTTCACCATGTCTGGACTTGGAAAATCGTTGATCTACTTGCTTCTGCAGAAGAGCGAGCTTTTAAATGACCCTTTAACAAATATAGTCAAGCAGTGATAGACAAAAAAACATTATCTATAAAAGGTCCTGAAAATAAAAGAAAAGGAGAAATAAATACGTAATTAAAATAACAATAAAAATGAAAAAAAAAAAATCAAGAAGATACATACGCACATATATTCATAATAAAAAAAAGAAGAAAAAATCTGTACAAAGGGAACCACAAGTTAGCCTCATAAATTAAGCCAGAGAGTGCTACTCATCCTAACAACGCCTCCAGCTACGTGAGCCAGCGACCGCTATGAACCTCCCACCATCAAGAAAATCAATCACGTATCCAGCCAAACGCCCAACTCTACCGATTAAGAACTTAAATACAGTTACAACGAGCACCATGTACAAGAAGCAGAAATTGATATTTAACAGCATCACAAACGATTACGTAGAGTGTCTATAACCCATACGTTAAAAACACGGTGATCACACAGTATTCTTCTACCCAAAGTAACTTATAAACGTCCAACTAGAAATACCCATGAAAAATAAAACACCTTAAAATCAAATATCCCTTCAAAATCCATGTAACGTTACACCAAAAGATTCCAAAAGCAAAATATATTTTTTTTCAAAAAAGACATGCCGAAAATTGACATGGGAAGAAAGAAAAGGTTAAAATATTGATTAATTATTCCATAAACATACCCTGTAACACACACTAAAGTAGACGTAACAAGCGTAACATAAGAAATAGTAAACATAGAATTTCTACTCTCAAATAAAAGAAAGCGTATGTACATAAAATATAAATTTAACACAAACTAAATTTATTTATAATGTATGTTAAAGAGACACCGAATAACGTTACATATAATAGAGATCAATAAAATATAATACAAATCGTTCCAACAACAGCATGTTAGGTACAAAATAACAATAAAAAATTATTTGAACCCTTTTGTCCTTTAAAATTGTTACGTCTGACGGACGTAACGTAGTAGTATATAATATTTAGGCCTAAGCTTGCGCTCAATAGCCTGGGAACTGAGTTGTCTTAATGGGTTGCGTGAGATATTTGTCGAAAGAATGGCGGGTACTGCGACTGATACTAGACAGTCGTAACGAGGAGAGAGATTTAACCTGCCTACTTTCTTGTTACGTCTGTTTGATATGTACGCCCGAGCTTCTTAATGGGTTAAGGCGTGTGCCGGTCCAGTTAGGGTTGAAGCTTCCTCGGTGTGGGTGCGTCGTACATGTATGATTGCTGAGCTCGAAGTACTGGTTCCCGGCGCTCGTAACTGCGGCTCACTAGTGCGGGTGGCTCTGTGAACGGATCGCGGGGCCACGGATACGCACCTAAGCGTAGTATTAGTTTAAATGAAAGAGAGAGAGAGTAAATCTGAATTTGACTTACTTTTATTATTTTGAGTAAATAAGTTGTACAAATAGGGAGGGGCAGCTACGCGTGGTGATTCCTAAATGGTGGCCTCCAGGTGTTTGTCCCGGGAGTTTTCCTTCCCGTGAGTGTAAGTCTGGTCGGTCCTTGGGTTCCACCTCTGGGTGAACGTTCCGAGAGTTAATCTTCTCGAGAGTATGCATCCAGATAGTGGTGATGCGCGTCGCTAGGTGCTCGTTCCGAGAGTTTTTCTTCTCGTAAGTGTACGTCTAGTCGAGAGAGAGAGGGACTACTCCGGGTCGGTCACCAGATGGTAGAGCTTTCTGACTTTTGGACTCACCAACGGTACCTTTTATACCGTAAAAACTCATTAGCTGCCCGGGGTGGTGCGGCGGGCGAGTGTTAATGAGCAGTTCACCAATCCCGGGGTTCTTTGCTCGTCAGCTGTGTTATCGCGGCCACTTAGGTGTAGCGCTTGATTTCTGTCGTCTCCGCGCCGAATTTTCCTGCACAAGAGAGAGGGAAGCGGTTATCAAGCCCGTATATTTCGTCCGTCTCTCTTTACAAAATTTTAATTTGTACAATATTCTTCTTAATTTCTATTATTGCATGATTCGCATATTTTGGCGTGGTTTGGGTACATGTCTTGTGATCCTTTTAAAGAGACATGTCTCGACGAGTTTGAATGGAGTGAATCGGCCAACTTTATCAAAAGTTGCCACAGGCCATGCACAATATCCGCGGGTTACATTAACTTATATTATACGCATGAATTTATATTATTTTTACCGTTAGTGATTTGTATTGATCGGATCAATGATTATCGCTGAATTTATTTATTGTTGCCTGTATATAAAGTATAGAGCATGTTGAGGGAGTATTATTAGCGTAGGAGAGAGCTGTTATCGCCCGGGGTGCATGACTCGAGCCTTAGTGCTGTTTACTG